>VXBL01005128.1:732632-755413 GCA_013400195.1 Aramus guarauna
CCCCTTTTTTTTTTTTACTGCTGCGAAGCACTGAGTTGATTTTTTTTCATGGAGCTATTTATCAGAATCCCAAGGTCTCGGTCTTCAGAGCCCATCATCTTCTACATGAAACAGGCTTGTTTATCCCAATATACATGTACTTTACATTTATCTACACTGAATTTCATCTGAGTACTTTTATTACCCAATCACTTTGGCAATTCTTCACAGCCGCTCCTCATCATTACTAACTGGAAGAACTTCACAGCATCAAACTTTGCCACTTCATTGTTCACTCCCATTTCCAGGCATCTTATGCATATTTTTAAACAGCATGGATCTCCCTGTGGAACTCCTCTGCTGACATTTCCTCTATCTCAAGAACCACCCCATTACTTTTATCCTCCATTTCTTGCTTTCTTGGCCAGTTATTAAGCCATGTGGCCACTCTTTTCTATGTTGTGGCTGTTTAATTTCTGTATAAGCAGAACATTAGTGTGATACATTGTCAAAAGCCTGTTGGAAACCCAAGCAGACTCCATCACTCAGACCATTCCCATGCTTACTGTTCAAAGAACTCCAGGAGATCTGGCATACAGATCCAGCTGTTTCAGCCTTCTGAGGTTTTGGATAGAAACTGCTTCTATTCATTCTGTCTTTTGGTACTGCTACTCCTTCCTCAGTTTCTTCAATTTTAGGCAGAGCTTTGCTGATGTCCCCACAAAAAAAGGTCTTTATGTGGGAATAACCTTTTTTACTCACAGCAAACATCAATCCAAAAAATGAGTTTAGCTTTCCTGTAAAGCCTTTATCCTCTGAGATGCCATTTTGTATGCTGGTCATCAGGTGTTTCTGCTGATGTGATCGAAAAAAGGTTTCGTGGAAATTTTGATCCCTGAAACTAGTCACTTAAAACTCTAATCAGTCTAGCCAAAAGAGTTTGTATTTAGTCTTTAGTTTACAGTCCTTCCTGCTTTCTTTGTTTGGACACAACTTCAGTTTTCTGAATGATTCTTCCTATTTCTAGTAGCTTGCTTTGCTGATTAGCCATGCCAGTCTCCTTTTACCCTTTCTGAAGTCTTTCCGGAAGCATGGGGCATGCTCTGCTGCTGTGCCCTTACCTCAGTGATCTTCTTGCTCCCTGGAAGGATTTAATTATTTTAGTGGCACATATTAGCTTCTTTTTAGCGGGCTTCCCTGTTTTCACAGAGTTGCTCTTTTTGAAGTTAAGAACACTTGTGGTGGATTTTTTGGCCTTTGTTGCTCCTGTGGGGGGACTGAATTGAAGTACATTACAGTCACTGTCACAGAGCAGCGATTCCATTGTGAGATTTGGAACCAGATCCTGCACATCACTCAATACACAAACAAGCTGTCACTCAGTGCAGTCTAGTTGTTTAGGGAGCTGATCTCAGCCCCTCTCTCTGCCTTGCTGCTCAGCCAGCTCAGTCACAGGTGCATGGCTCTGTTGGAGGATTTGCTCATGGGTCTGTCAGAAATGGGATTAAGGGAACCGAATTGTTGTTTCCTCTAGTAGACTACGTGTTTAATACATATGACGGAGAAACAAGATTGCAGAAAAGTGTAGTGCCTGTTGAGGTCAACATTTTTTGCATGCACATCTTAGCAGAGACATTTTGCCTGCCTTTGAAATTCAAACCCTAACTGCCTTAAAAATGGAAACCCCCGAGCCTGAGCTCAGGTACAGGCAGTGGCAGCCAAGATTTGGCACAAGGCAGGAAAAACATGTCTGCTACGTAACTGCCACAAACAGCTGCTTTGATGTAGCAGAGGAAACATAGCCACCCCCCCACCCCANTTAACCCTTAAAAATGCCCCTCAGGCAGAGTTTTGCTCCCTTCTCTTCCTCTCTCATGAAAGACAGAACTATGAAGTTCACTAGAGACTTCCACATCTCACTGCACTGTGTGTGGCAGATTTCCAGGCCCTGCCAAGAAGAGTAGCACCGTAAATCCTTAAGACACAAAGGCAGACAAATAGTCCTGCTAGTGTGTGAAGGTTTGGAGACCTCTGCGCACTCTTTCACTGTACTCTTTAGAGAGTCAAAGGACTTTTGAGGAGACCTAGGGTGTCTTACGCATGATTCTTGTTTTACAATACAGTGCTTATTTGCCTATGTGGGCTCCTGGGGATGCCTTGGCAACGGGTCTAACTGAAGGTTTCCCTATATACCCCGTCCCCCTCAGGACCTTTTATCTGGTACTTACAACTGTGTCATTCATTGTCTGCTGTGCAAGGCTGTAACAAAATGTTAGGATGTTCATTCTCTTTAAATTAAGAGCTTGAGTGTTACCATGAGCAAAAACATTTTGTTAAAATATGGCATTTGGCGCACCTACCCAAAGATGCTGATTTACTGAAAAACTTCCAGCAGTGGGATTCATGCATGTGACACACTGACAATTGTGAATTTCTTTTAAAATCAGTTTCTGTCTGTCATACCTATGTAGTTACAAAATAACAAAAGGATAATAAAGCTCAATTGTATATTCACAGTTTGAGATTTCTATTGACAGATCTTCACACTGAATGCTTCTGCAAGAAAGTGTGATTATGTAGCTCTCTGTTAAAAGAACTGAAAACCTCTCCTTTGTTACAACTCTCTTACACACTATTTCTATCATTTGGAATCTTTTAAGGGATGTGTCAAAGTTGACAGGCCCAAATTTGGCCTCCTCTCAGCAAATTATATTTGTAGATTTGGAATATCTTCCACGTAGGAAAAAATTCCAGCAGTCAGCCTCTCCAAGTCAAGGACTAACTTCTTTGCCTAACTGCAGGTCAGCCAATAAGCCAGCAACAATCTACCCTTTTGTCCCACAAACTGCTGGTTTCTGCTCATGTTCTACACCACCCCTCCTCTTATGACCTACATATTAAGTTGGTACAGGGCTGAAAATCACTCTGCTTATGCATTTACCTATGGGTTAGATGGTTTTATATGTTCCGCTTGTTGCCTCTAACTTACCGCTTGCACCATTGAGAGCTCTATTATATCACAGCCATGAGAGTGCTCTACCAGAACTTTACTTAAAACCTCACAGAGCTAACCTTCTAGGTTCTCTTCTGTCATACATCACGTTGCATGGGATTAACAAAGGCAGCTAGTTTAACTTCTTGGATCTGCAAATTAGGTTAATAACATTTTTTCAGTCTATGGGAAAGCTGGGTGGTTCACTTTGTCCAAAGGAATCCTGAATCTGTAGCAGCTAAAAAAACAAAAGAGACAGAGAGAAAGGCAAGATATTTAATATATATGTATAACTAAAGAATATCTGTTCACTGAGAACCCAAAAGGATTCCAGGAATAAATTTATATGTGTAAAAAAAAATACATTGAGATATTAAAATGTGAAGCGCAATAGCACAGGGCTGCAAGTCTGGCTGTTGAGCTGTTCTTGACAAAAGAAAAAGAATAAATTCAAGTCAGAAAAACTGTTAATCTCTTAGATACTGTAAAAAAAGAAAAACAAAGGACAACCTAGATTCACAGAGTTCCAATACTTGTCTTCTCCTGCTCTATTCTCAACTCTATTCTCTAGTACCAAACTAAGCTGCAAAATAATGTGGAACCCTTAAAAACCTACATTTACCTTTGAGCCTACATGTCTGGGTGTGTGCATTTAAACTCCAGTTATAGATTTTTTTTTTTTTTTTTTACTCAGATATGTTGGCCATGATTTGGACGTACAACAATGTATAAGGACCTCTGTGAGTGACCAGAGAACTTATCTCTAGAAGATTTCATTTGCCTTCTATGGCAAGTATGGAAACACCTCCCTTGTACCCTCGTGGGGATTCTCCTTTTGCACATAGGTCTTTGTCTTTCAAAGAACAAACATCAGTTGTCTTCACAGCTTTGTGACTTTATATCTATATCTGGTGGGAGCTTTCAGTGATCCAAGGAACATGAAGAAAGACCTAACAGAAATCTCCACTGGTAGCAACAGGGAACCCACAGAAAACCTACTAGGCTCTGAGGTTGCCTTAGTTTTCCTACATGCTTTTATGCTGAAATTTTCCCTGAGAGGTTTCCTCGTAAAAAAAATCCCACAAGCAGATAGCAGATGAGGAACCAGAGGCCTCAGAGCTAGTGCACAAGCTGAAGCTCCCACAGTCTACCTCCAACTTATAAGGAATTAATGACTTTTATGGTGAGTTGTTTTCTTTCTCTTTTCTTCTCCCACTCTGCAGTCCACTGCAAGGACACACATTCCGCAACTCCCTTTCTCTGAAATCTCAGGTACTCAGCGTTACAATGAATATTGCAGACTTATTCAGAGGCTGATTCTTATAACGCTAAAAATCCTAAGCAAAACCTACTAATAAATAACATCAACTGAAAACTATTAAAGCTTTTACTGATAGCTGTAGTCAAGGCATTGCTGGATTAGAGCATGAAGCTAAATGGAAGAACAGACATTAGTGTCAGGAATATTAAGATAATCAGTGAAATTAATTACCTTTAACAGCCCAAAGGAGCGTAATATCTCTGTTTTCTCTTCCAAGGGTTTTTTGAGAACACCTGCCAACAGAGTAGATGCTATTACAGTAAATGTTAAGGCAATGCCTCAGGCCTATAAACACCCAAGCAGGTGTTTCATTTTAAGCAGAGGTCCTCCCAGGAGACAACCCATGGGATCTACCTGACCCAACTGCTCCAACACCAACTGCTTCAGAGCCTAAATGTCATTTCTTGGGTAGTAATTTGAATAAATTTCTTCCTCTCTCCCAGACCAAAATTAACATGGTCAGATACAATTAACTGAAATTGTATGTGATGTTACTTGTTAGTCATCTGTAATATCTAATGATTAACGATTAGAAAGGATTACCATAGACATAACTGAAAACACTTTGACAGTTTTTAGCATATTTAGTTTTCATTGTTTCAAACCTTGGAAAAAAACAAATATTCCTGGTGTATGTTTGGCACAACCTCCCTTTATTGCTCTGCCTTTAAGTGCATTTAAAGAAGAGATGCCAGACTACAATGTTAAAAAAGGAAATCTTTTCTGTTTTTCACAATGCCAAACTGTGCAGTACAGGAAGCGGGGGAAAAAAGTTTCCCCACTAGGATACGGACACAGAGGGGTTGAAAATTTAACTCCATCTAGGAAACATTCTTTAATTTTTTGCCTTTTCTGCCAGGTTTGCTCTGAAGATGCTGAAGGTCCTCCAAACCTCATAGAGTTAAGTGAGGTCTTCAACCCATTTTTCACTGGTAACTGAGAGGATGTCAAGCCAGGACTTGCAGATTCTGGAAGTTGCATATTTCTTTGCCATTGACACTTATCCTCCTTGCCCGCTATTTTCCCATTTATTTTTGGTTAACTTTTTGCTTCAGCAAATCCTGTGCAGGAATGTCCGAAATTAATTTTACTTGGCTCAACCGTGGCACTGCAGAACTGCAGGATGTACACAAATAATAGCTATTATCTTAAATTTTTTCTTTAGCATAAAGGCAGCGAAAATAAACCTGTGTATCACAGTATTCTCTGCTCATGTCCAACAATTCAAAATTGAATAACTAGTGTGCTAAAATCCCTGTAATTGCAATTATTTCTCCCTCCCTCTTGAAATGTAAGTTATAGAACTAATAGTTTATACCAGTAAAATAGTCATTTAACTTTTCACATTTATGACAATGAGTGATAGTTATACTGCATTAAATAAGTGATTTGCTCTGCTAAAAAACATGTCTAGATTTGATCAAGGATAGGTAAAGAGGATGTCAAAAATTCTATCAGAATTGACAGCATTTCTATTGAAGAGTTACCATTCATCATTAATTGAGTTAATTGAGTTACGCAGAGACTGTGCATGTGCTATGAGGATTTTTGTCCTGAATTTTTAAATCCCTTTTTTCCCCACCAGTAAGACTCAGAAGAGGTACCACTGATTCTTCTACATCTTAAGTGGTGCAAAGCTAAGCTATGGGAAAGAATCAGGCCCACTGAAGCATAGAGAATATTACGGTTACAGACACAGAAGCACAGGAGATATTGTGTAGTAATTGCTAGGGACTTGGACCATTGCATAATTTTCTGATAGTTTGACAACCTTGGCAGACAGAATGACCTCTTTCCCAACTTCAGCCTTCCTAACCAACATAATTGATTCCCCTTTCTCCAGAAAGACAGCTACAGAATATTGCAAGCAAACTGTCTCAGCAATATGAATGAAGACAACCTATTTGCAAAGACAAGATGCAGAAATACCTCTGCTTTAGTAGCAGAAGAAAGATTATGTTAAGCTGTTAGGAGAGTTGAAACACTGATATAAATTACTATACTCATATGTTTTTAATATACCAACTTAATGTGACAAAGTAAATTAATAGGCAAAGTAAAAAAGTGGAAATACACAGCATTTAAGAATATACTAACTTGATATTCATCTTAATTTTTTGCTAATACTGGCAGATTAACACTGCAAAACTAAAATGCAAACAGGTATTTCAGCAAGATTACATTGTATAGTATTTGTTACTCAGTGTAGTAGAATACTGCATTTTCCTGTCACTGAAAAGGTAGTGAAATGTAATAGTAGAATTATTGCAATATCTATATGCACATTTTCCAATATGAATGGTATGCCATAAACATAACTCATTCTACTTCTGCATGATTATGTTGAAATAATATAATATGGCCATAAATGAAGAGAAATGATGTTGAATTGCTTGCTGTATTGAAATACTATTCAAGAAGATCAGAATTAAAATAGGGACACTTAGTAAATACTGCAGCAATGGTTTTATTCTTTGAAAAGTGTCAATTGTATGTGAAAATGAAACTGCAGATACACTTCAATATTTATCACGCCAGGTACTTCATTCACATTGTAGAAAATAGCCATATCAATGGCAGAAATGAGGTATGAAGTTAGCTTGTGTAGTGGATAAAATTATAATCTGGTGAGGTGGTAGGGAAAGAAAAAAATTGCTCTCTGCAAATCTCCAAATGAAAAATAAAACATAGGGCTTCATAATGCCTTATCATTTAGATGAACCTATGAACTGGAGGAGCCAGACAGAAAAATGAATATGCTTAATATGTCAGATGTGGGTTTTGTATTGGAAAACACTTTACAAAATTCAGACACATTACAGTTATTTGGCTGTTTATATATAACACGTTAAGACAAGCCGTGAGTGAAATAGTGGCGGGTGAGGAAGCAGAATTGTCTCAGGATTAAAACATGCTCTGAAAGATGGGGTCAATTAGTTCAATTCTTGTTCTTGCCAGTAACAGATAGTGATTTCTTGGGCAAATCATTTAACTCAGTTTTATCTCCTCCATCTGCATAACAGATATGCTATTATTAGGTCCCTCACTGGGATGTTACGTGGTTTAATAGTCTTAATATTGAGGTCCGCGGGTGTAGGGTTCTCCATAAACACAACTATTTCATTCTGACAGATGGCAGCACCTTCCAGCTAAGACTGCAACCAGCTTCCACTTACAAATTATTTTCCTTTATAGTTCTGGCTTGGTAAGTCATCTGGCTTAAAAATTGCTAGGCTTTTTTCCTGAATGCATGCAACATTGCAACTGTTTCTGTCAATAAAATTGAAAAAAAGGAAGAAAAATGAGGGGGAAAATAAGGTGCTAGAGGGCATGCTTATACCACACAATTAAGCGTGATACAGAGACTGCAGAATTAACGCTAGCCAAGCTGATTACAGAACTAGGACAACCCAGCTAACCTGGCTAGTTAGCCAACCTTCACAGCACTGTTCTGAGGACTCACCGGGCACTGTGAGGATTCACTGTTTCATACCAACTCAGCTGACACTACCTCAAGGAATCAAGCTACTACTTATCATGGCATTGGCTCCCCTGGTGCAGATTACTCTGGAAAATACTAGCAGCAAACCTTCAAATTACCAGTGCTACTTCTGAAAAGTGAAAGAAATTTAATGGAAATTTTCTCTATCAAGAGCTACTAAACATAGACACTCACTTTCCAGATGAGACAACATAGGTATACAGAAAGACAATTTTCCAGAGGTCATCCACCAGGATCTCATTGCAGGCCTTCAAGGAGAAAATTATCCCCTCAGGTGATAAGGAAATCTCTCTTTGATATGACCAAACAGGAAATATCTGAAAGATGCTTAAAACTATCAAATTGTTAAACCAAAGCAGTGAAAGGTGCTAAAAGGTGACAATACCTCATGTGCAAATCTGAAGTAGTTCAGCAGCGTCAGAAAAAGTGTGAGTATCATCAATCTTATACAGCCCATATAATAAACAAACATTTGTATTAAGGATCGAAAATGCCTAGTTAGTCACCACGTGAGTATACAAATGCAGGTCAGGAGCCAGCTGGATCTTTCAGGACAAAGCACTCATCCAGCAACAAGTATATCCTATTCATCAAGTAAAGAGACAAAGGTAACGTCACAGCCTGATTTTTCCATGCCAAAGAACTTTGCACTTATCATGCCCCACAATACTATCATGGTCCTTCAATGGAGCTGTCAGGTCCAGCAACAAGAACATACAGGAAAGCTGCCTCAAGTGCAAACGAAGGGAAAAAAGAGGGTGGGAAACTGGAGAAGTCCATTGTACTTTTAAAAGAAAAGTAAATGAATTCTCACTTTCCCCCTTCTCTACAGAACCTAAGAACATGCAGATGAGACACCTGCAAGGCTGTTAGGAAGTTCAGCATTGGTAAATACAGGCTTAGACTCTAAACTTCTGATGTGGAGCACTGACATTTCCCAGAAAAGCTGTGAAGAAACAAGACCTTGAACTTCACCTGTTCATAGAAAATTCTTTCTTGGGAAAGAATAAAATGAAAGAATGAAAGAAACAGAGAAAAGTAGCAAGAGAGGGAAACCCTGAGGAAATACTAATTGGAGTAAAATAAAAATGAGAGATGAGATGGATACAGAGAGACAGTCATGGAAAAGTATTTTGTTTTTTAAAAAAACCCGTCCAATGTGACTTAATCCTTGTTGCCACCACAAGTTAATTTCCTTCCAGTGTGAGCCCTTTGGTAGTATAGATGACATGCAACACCTCTCCCAAGAGGCACTAAAGTTTATCACCTGGCCTCGGTTGTAATACATGGGTCCAGGTTGCAGCCTAACAACATCACAAGTTCAGGGGTGAGCACAGCAGTGCCTGGATGTGTACTGCAAGAGGAGAGAAAGAGGAAAAGGGAAGGGAAAAGGGTGGGGACCTCTCTCTCCTTTGCCCTGGGGCCGTGCCAGCAGTTTTCTCCTTATGAGCATAAACCCAGCAGCACCCAACACCTGGTCAGCCAGGCCTTTAGTACCTACAGGGCATTTAAGGGGATCAGACTTCATAGAAAAAACTGCATGTATGTGCAGTGGCACATACCTGTCTGCATCATACCCCCTGGTATCTGCAACGCCTGTCATCCAGCTCATTTGGTCCTGGATTTCCTACACAGAAGTTCAGGCCATGGCCCCAAGTAAGGTGAATTTTAGTTTTCTCTGGCACAGCCTCATCCCGTCTCAGCAGAAAGCAAGCAGCTTTGGGAATGGCACAAGAAGGACATGGTGGATCAGTGGTTAAGGCTGTAACCAAGTCACATTGGACAGCATCCTGCAGACAGCCTTTGGGTTTGTTGTGCAAATAATTCAGCTAGGTGATTCCTGTTCACCTCTAGGCCAAGTTTGGAAGTACAGTGTATGTTCAGGGACAAGACCAGGCAAGAAAAGCAGAGTGGAACAGGATGTGGGTACATGCATACTACGTGTGTGGGCAGCTTGCACACACTCCTCCCTTCCGCTTGTCACATGCATCCTTTCAAGGGATGGGTGTTTCCTGTTTGCTTTTTCTTTTTCCCCTGGGTGTGCAGGAAGAAAGGGAGCAGCCATCCTCCAATGCTGATTCAGTCTGATCCTTGTCATAGCTCAATATTAAAGTGCTCAGGAGACAGAGAGTTTTTCCACAAAAACACACTTTGCTGACAATCTAGAAAGGGTTCAGTCTGGAAAGGCTTGAGCAGATGAAGGACTCTGCTGTCCCTGCCAGTCAGCAAAAAGGATACTAGGAAGAAGGGCAAGTGGAAGGCCAGAGATTTCTTGTTTGAAGGGGTTGAAAGGAAAGGTTTGGAGAGTGAAGAGAAATCCAGAAACACAAACCTAAGTTACAGGGTGCCTAGGAGGTAGTGATTCCACTGGTGTGGGAACAAGCCCTCACTTGCAGAAGCAAACTGTGCTGAGGCTGTTGCAGAATGAATGGTTGGGATGGCTAAAGACCCTCCGTCACCTGGTAAAGCTTATCCCTCCTGCAATCTCTGTGTTTGAAAAGGTGCCTCGTGTCCTTACAGAGGGATCCTATGCCATTTTTCACACTGATGCCAATCTGAACTCAGACAGGCTTGAGGACAGCCAATATCCAGCAAGAATGGAGAACACGACTGGGTCCTCTGTGGGTGTTGTGGTTGTCAGAGTATTGTCAAACCAGATCCTGCCAAAAAACCCCCTCACACTCAACGGTTCATAGGAGTCCTTAGAGACTCTGCAGCAATGTCAGAGTAGGGTGGCTTCATTTGCATCAGGTGGGCTCCCAACTCCAGCAGATGGCACAATGACAAAACTGCATTGAAACCCTAATACTAAATAAAGTTAATTCCCACTAAGAAACACAAATTCCAAAAATTTAGCATCCATTTAGAAAAATGCAAGCCACTACAGTCTGAGAAAAAGCAGATATTGTAAAAAGAAGCAACGTGGACAGTAATCACAACAGAAGGGCTTCATGAGGGAGACAAGGAATACAATGTTAGACTTGAGCATACCCTGCATTTTGGAAATGTCGCCTTCGAGCCAGAACATCACGGCTGTGAAGCTTCATCTCACCACTACTCTTCCCCCAAACCTGGATCTCTGTTTGGATTTCATCTTCCATTGGAGTGAATGTGGCATGGCAGCACATGGTAGAAATTAGCAAAGAACCACTAAAGAGAACAAGTCACCCCAGCTAGAGCTAACTATGGTAGCAATTTCAAATGTAAGTATCTCAGTTTTCTACCAAAGTATTTGGGGTGGTGTTGCATTTTTTTTTTTTTTTTTTTTTAATAAAAGATAGCACTTTTGCAAAACCCTTGAAATGAAATAGTTTCTTTAGTCAGAATATAATTTTTCACCAAAAATTATGTTAGAAAATCTTGGCCTTAGCAGTCGACATATATTTGGATGAAAAATTTAATAGAGCTCCAAGGCTTGAGATTCTTGACATATGTTTGAGATTATACATTAGAACTTAGATGCTTCATGAACATTTTTCATTGTACTGGTTCACTGATCACTTTGCTTTCTCTTTTTTAAAAGCAACAGCTGTAATTTTACTAGAATACTAACAGTGAGAAAACTGCCAACCACACTAAGCAGCGCTTTAGAAAGGAAAACATAGACAAAATACCAGAGAAGAGAGATGCATCCAACCGTGCAGTATTATCTTAAGTAAAACAGTGAAACTTGCTGTTCTCCTATTTAAAACTAGAAGCCCTAGAAAATGTACCTATTCTACCATAACAATATCACATGGTCATCAGAAGTAGCTCTTCTCTAATTAGGATTTTGTCTGACCAAACAGATCAGATGCATTAAGCAAAAGCAGTGCAGCCTAATATTTGAAAGCACCCTTCAGTCTCAGCCAGTCCGCAAAACCCACGTGAACATGTGGCTCACTGACAGCACCGCAGGGGCTCACACAGGGCATGGCACTGACTTATCTGTAAGAGGAGGAAGAAGTACAGCCAGGCAACATATTCTGCCTTTCTCTTGGAAAAATATCACAAATCAAATTATTTTCCTTTGCTGCACAAATCCTTTCACCTCAACTGAGTGAGCTAATATTTACTAATGTACAGAGTTCACATCTAAGTTTCCATGTGCCCCTGTTCTTGCTGACTGCAAATCGGGTTTGGCTTTCCAGCACTTTCAGCAAGATGTTAAGCTTGTTTCAATTGCAAAAAATGCAAATTTTCCATTTGCCTCCTCCAGTTTGGATTTTAGAGATATATAAATATCTCTGAGAGTTTGGGCAAGGTGCCCATTTTTCACCGCTTACTTTATGTTAGGAACACGAGTGGTACAGCCAAAATAATGAAAAGGAATGATATGATGTTGTAAATTATAGAACTTAGAAAAATAAAATGATAAAGTAAAACCTAATAACATAAGCAGTAATAAGAGACATAAACCATGCAAAACATCAAAAACAACCTAGAGTAAACGTTTTGGCCATGGTGCTCTAAATGGTAAAATGCTGATTATAGAGTGAAAATTTTCTTATCATATTGCTATTGCCCTAAGTAGCAGAGTGCTGCTTTCCAGACATCCTGAGGTGAAACATGTGAGGACCAAAGCAGGAGGATACATGCTTGCCCCAAGAAGTGTGGCTTACAGGCTTTGGATGCAGGGTTTGGGTTGTTCCAAGAATTGTGCCCTTTTCTTTCATCATCTTCCCTGGCCTGAAAAAAGCTGGCAAAGATTAGACAAAATTTTTTCTTTAACGTGCAATTGCACATATGACTTTAGAGGAGAGATGATTAGTCTAGAATTTTATACTGAAATGAAACTATAGCTTTGAAAACAGGAACAATGACTTAAAAGCACACCTCAAACTCATGCTGAGAGACTTAACTGATGCACAGAAATTTGTAATAACAGCAATGACAGGTCTCCACTATAGATATATCTCTGGGAGTCGTACATACATGAAAGTAACTGTCGTGGAAACTTTTACTTCAGAATGTGGAAAAATCTGGCCTACACCACTTAGGAGGAATAGCAGAAAGATAGGTGAGCATCACTTCACTCTTGCTGGCATGTGGTTTCCTAGAGGTATACGCAAGCCTATTGACACTAGGCAATGCACTCCAATTGAAGTGTCCTCAGGAGAAAATGTTCAGTCATAAAGCATGTTAAGAAGAAGCAGCAGACCAAAGAACTCCATTGGTCTAGGAACTACCCTGTTCTCCAGAAGGAAGGCATGGTGAGAACAGTGAGCTCTGCTTTACCTCCACAGTATACACAGCCAGAGCAGCCTGTGCATGCTGGGTCCAGAAACCAAATAACACTGGGACCTTGGGAACACATTATGGTCACTAATGTCTGCTAATATTCACTGCTATCATTACCCATGTTCACTAGATTACCTTGCGTGCACTTCACCTTCATTTAGCTGTGCATTTAGCCCCAGGAGACTGGGCATCCTTTTACAATGCTGAAGCCTAATCCTGCTTGCTCCGTAGGAACATAATCAGACCAATTTACTCAGGTAAAATTGTCTTTTTCTTTTCACATGCAGAAGTCCTACAACAGAATGCCTCCCACAGCACAAACAGAATTTAGGTTCTCCTGCAGAATTGTAAAAACTGCACCAAAGAATTCCTTTCCCCTTCAGGGGAATGAAAAAAGTAAATCATCCAAATCCCAGAATGTGCCCCATTAAGCATGTTGAAGAGAAAGATTTTATGCATTTACTACCTCCCATATTCCTACCCCCAAAATATTAATTGACTTTTTTTCTTTAGCTCCACTTGGCAGTTTCGGATCCTGTGTTATTAACACTAAAGCTGATAATAAATACCTACTGCCTTCCCTGAGAACAGGCATATCGTATTAAGCTCAGCCTGATATATCATTCACTACTGTATGTAAGTATAAAGATGCATGTATGTAAAGGTGCATGTTCCATTCATGCATTATTAGTCTAATTTATAGGAAGAAATTTACACAATAAAATCCTTCCCAGTTAATGGCACTTAGAAACTTAACACAAAACAAGCAATGAAATGTCCAGCGTTCTGCCAGGAATGTAATAATAATCACACATTTGCAAGGCTGCCACAAAACAACACAATTCAGAGTTGTCTAGAATGTTCAATATTGCAATGAAAATCACAAACTCTAGTTCAAATATGTCTTCACTATGAATGCATTGGGTCATTTACCTTAACAATGTGAACGTGCTCTCATTATTATGTTCAACTTGATTAGTGTGTAGCCTAACATTTAAAAGTGCACTTCAGATGGAAGAAGGTATGAATGCATGATTGGTTCCTAATAAATTGCGCAACCCCCTAGTGAACTGCGAGGGATCCTTAAGAAACTGGTAGACACTAGACATAGACACTCAGAACCAGAAAAAAAAGTGGTAATAGCAAGAGGAAGACAGTAGAATTTCCTAAATACATTTATACACTGTACTGTAACACTCATTGCTATCTGAAGTAATAGCAAATAGGAAGGTGTACAGTTCTAAGAGAAAGACATTATTAGAAATTTGGTGGGGAAATGACCATTGCTATTAAAAGCCAACATGTAAATAAGCACTTTGGCTGATGTGATTTGGAGCCATGTTACACAACTGTATCTTATAATGGAGCAGGAAAACAACATTCCCTCTCCACTGGTGTCTAGGAATGTTTTCTTCAATTGACATTGTCATACAAAAGCAAGTCAGAAGCAAAGTAAAATCTATACTCAAGGCACCGGACTGATTTAACAGGGACGAAGAAATAAAGAACTAGCGTAGTAACAATGAAGAGAGAGTACAAGTCTACAGCCATTTGAAAGGAGTTGACAGATAATTCCTTTTCATGAAATAAGAATATATGATTACTTAGCTATTAACTTAGATTACATACAAGAAAGTGAACATAAGAAACATTTTCTTACTACTGAAACTTATGAGGCTGCAAAATTCTTCTTTGTGGAAGAAGTAAAAGTTTCCTCAGTGTGCGACACTATGACTAAAGCTCTATACTGAATTAAGGGCAGGGGGAATTCACCTCTGAATTTCGCACCTTCATATTAACAGTGAGACCCTTACTTCTCCCCATATCCAGGTATCAGACTGTGTCAAAAATGACATAGACATCTCAGCCTTTTTCTGTTTCTCTATGTCCTTAATGTTTGCTGACTAGACATTTAAGCCTAGCCAGTGCTTTAACTTTTTTCCCCTGCCTTCCCTTGGAGGGCAGGGGGGGAGTAATTATAATAAGAGAGGTAAGTCAAAAAAAGCAGTTAGGCACTCTTTTCCCCTCCAAAAGAAGTAGTACTCCATGTCTAGAAGCCCCCGCTTCATATGAAAGTGACTGTTCAGCTGGGTTGCATTATTTTATACATTTACAAACCAATGTAAGACTGGACAACAGTGCCAGCAGTGAGTTAGCTGCAGCGTGGCAATGCTTGTGTATTTATCTGGGGCACTACTACACAAATACACAATTGTTCTTCTCTAACCATGATTCCTATAGCTACATCCTCCTGTCACTGAATGAGTAGCTATAGAAGAAGGGTTTCAGGATTGCAATGCTTTCTTTTTCTATGTTCTATATTCTACTGGTTGAAAAACCCACAAACCCTAAATCCACATACACAAAACACAATTCTGCAATAATATGCTCACTTTGAGGAGATAAATTTCATGAGAAGGTAACAGAAGGATCATCTACTAGCAGCACTAACTCTCATGAAAACTGAAGATATCAAACAGGAATGGCATAAACCTAATGACATACCTGCATCTGGCCCAAGCTGTGCTCTCTCCTAGGAAACAAAGAAATAGACTCTGTCAGCCCACCTCAAATTTGCAACAGCAAAACAGAAATAAATGGTATGCCTTTCAGCATCAACAGTGACAACAAAAGTAGTGAGAGTAGGTTTGGTACCAATGCTCTTCAGCAGCATCTGCTGGTTACTGCTAGTAGAGCCCACATCTCCTTCAAAAAGCGAGAAGGTACCACTGGGTAGAGGCATGATTTTCCCCATGCTGGAATGGCCCACTGGACAGGATGCAGGATTCAGCTTAAGGAAATAAGGGCCTGCAAATAGGCTCAAAGTGTAGCTTTGGGTAAATTGTGCCATGCCTCAGTTTTTCCATCTGTAACTTGAAATTGTTTGAGAGCTTCAACTGAAACCACTCTGCATTTTATGGTGCTGTTAAATGTTCACCATCATCACTGTTACAAAGAACAGAGAGGAGAATATTTGATGCAAGAGAGAAGCCAATATTTGCAGAACATACCTAAACAAGGAGGAAAGAGATTTGTTAGGACAAGAAACATCAACTTTCCCTCAGGAGGAAAAATAAATGGAAAGCATGAACTGTCTGGATGTCCACATGGTGTATCATGGGCATACAAAGCTGGAGAATGGGCTACATGGCTGATTTACCAGTGGTGGTAAATCAGCACTAGTAAATCCATCCTTTCCATATTGCAAGCAGACAGGTTTCTGAGGGACTAATGACTTTTTTTTCCACTCAGAAAAAGCCAGGAATAGCCATTCTGCAATAGTTTCCCATGTGAACAATCTTTCTGCCTGAAGAGCATCCCTTTTGTTTAGTCCACTTTGAAGTGGACTAAGTTAGACTGCAGAAAGGCATTAATTGAAGAAAAAAGGAAAAGAAAAAAAAAGACCATTGTGAAAGGCAGTGTGGAAAAACTATTTCAATTCACACCCTCTCCTACTTCACAAAAGCTTCCTCTGCCAGGTGAAATCCTTAGTGATGGTGGAGCTAACTGAGGATGTCCATACACAGCACAGTGTAGAGTCCGGCTGTTTCTGAAGAGGTTAGATTAGATACAACAAGCAGCTAAGGTGCTTAGCTCAGCCCTCCCAACCCCCTCACATGGCAATATTCTGTTTCTCCAGTATTATCATATTGCTTTCAGTACCCAGCCTAATCTGAGCCATTCCCTTACCACTTGCCACATATGAAGACACAGGGCTCAGCTTTCACAGTGAAATGATCTTTTGTCAGCTTGGTAACAAAATCTTCTGTTTATATACTGCCCGTGTGTTTCTTGCTGAATACATCCACATACATACCCACTTAACAGAATTTTATTTTTATTTTTTTTTTTTTAAGTTGAAAGTAAGCAAAAAATCCCAAACAAAATCCTATCATAGCATCCTTTCTGGCGCTCCTTATAAATGAGTGTGGCTTTCTCCATTGACAAGATGGACACAAAAGCCAAATGAATATGGTGCAGGTCTAAAGAGAAGGTGGAAAGGACAGTGCAGCAAATTTGGCATATAGCTTTGCAGAAATTGTTTAATGCTTCAGTCTTCCCTTCTACAAAGCAAGACTGATGATGCATTTTGGTAATGATAAAGACAACAAGTTGTGTCTCATGGCTCAGTGTTATTGCTATTGCTACTTCCCAGATTAACATAATAGGTTGGATAGGTCATCAAACGCTTGGCAGGAAACAAAGAAACCAAACAAACCAGACAAGTAAGGACACAGGTATTTTGCTTGCCATGCAAGTGGTGGTGTTCTAGGCTGAGTCAACATTCCTTTGTGTTAAGCACAATTAGAGCTTCACATCTCCTTGTGGCCCTGTATTTTTGGATAGTTGTTGGACAGAGGCAAATTCAGCTGGTCAAGTAACCATGACTGTCCAGTACTGCGATGTCTCCCTGCCCACTACTGCATTGTGGCCCTTGGGATCTTTCAGCTACAATGCTCTGGGGGCTGTGGCTGCAGCTACATTGTGTCTGTTCTTACCAAATCCAGTTTTTATGACTCACAAACTCATTTGTGTGTGTGAATTACTGGCTTTTCAATTGACAGTGAAGGAGCAAAAAATCATCTACAAAAGAAAAGCTTATCTACTTACATTATAGTCTCACGCATTTTACTATGTGTTTACTGTCAGAACGTGTTGCAGTTAATATCTGAACCTCTGCCAGACTGCTGACAGACAGAATATGATCTATCTTAAGATTTTTTTTTTTTTGTGAAGTGACAACTGCTAGTCTGTAAATACTGTGTGCAATAATAGAAACACTAATTTGACATAGCTATATGTTTCAAAAACGTTTGTAGTTTCCTTACGTTTTTCATTCTCTTTGCAATTCCAATCAGCAGAGGCATGATCATTGATGCCTGGAGTAGCTACAGCATATTTTAAGATACATAAATTATAGGAAATATTTAGTTCACTGCTGTTCTTAAAATGATACCTTGTTGTCTGGTAGCTTTAGATTTACCTATAGTTCCTCTTAAAATCACACACAAACCTGAACTCTCTACACACATTATGACAAAAGACACCGAAGAAAATCAGAGCAAGGGAACAGAGTGGAAATCTGATGAACTTTCCCAACTAATTACAAGGCTTAGCTCTCAATAAGGCAAACAAAAGCAAACAAGACTGAAACAAATGGAAGACCTCTAGATTCAAGCGACACTAGAATTTTCCCTAAATTTCACAGTACAATTTCTTCACTCCCCATGTTTTACACAGCATGTTTAAACTTAGACATTTTTAAACTTCAAAATGATCCATATACCACAGGGGACTTAACTGGCATGTACAAGGCATCCTAGGGCATTCTCTACCCTATTTCTCGTTTGCATCTCCTGGAGCCCAATTCTTCAAATGACAACATCAAAATCATTACATTCTACTACCTTTCACAGCCGTTGCAGTTTTCTCATATTCCCCTGTCTTGTTTAGGGCACACTGTGAGATAGCATTGGATTATGTAATGAACATCCTTAAAACAAAAAAAAAATGCTACTCAAAATGCCTCTTTATCTTCATTGTCTCTGCTAGGGTGCTGATTATACATCCATCCCATTTAAAAACAATGAAAATTATTAATTTTTATTGTTTTTAGTAGACCTGTGTATGGAAGAGTCATTTTCTGCCTTGATTCCTTTAAACTTGCACATGTTAAAGGAGAATAAATGTACGTTTGCAGGATGGCAAAACACAGCCACCAGAAAATCTTAGACTCTAGTCAGTCCTATTCAACTCCTTTTTTTTTTTTTTCCCCTTCACTGAGCTTTGCATAAAGCCAACCCAAACCCACATGGATTTCTATAATATCCAAAAAGAATGACAATGAGTGATGTGATGTAGGTGGAAACTGCCTGAAGAAACCTAAATTGTAACAGGAAAAAAAATTGACATTTTAGATTTTAAATGTTACACAGTTTTTATAAAGCTTCAGTCAATTTATTTTATTTATTCTAATGAAGAGCATTACAACTGCTTTACTGCACTGAAGCAAGCATCGATCACACCATTAATCACACCTTGTGAATAGTCACAAATCAAGTTCTAACAGCAAGCACTGAATCAGGAGCAATGAAGCATAAACTCCTTCACAATTTATGATCTCTCCAATTGCATCTTTTCAACCATTAAATTGCAAGATACCATAAATTTTTATCTTCTTCACTTCAGTCACATTATTGATTCTGCCTTGTGAAATATAGAATAGCTGTAAATCTAGGCTATTGAATTAAATTTAAAGTCCTGACTTCAGAAAAGAAACCCAACACACTGCCGTGGCTGTTAATTTACACTGAGGAACAAATGATAGAAACATTAAAATTTAAATGGACAACAGGGATTTCAAAGAGCCATAGTTCTGTCAATCCTAGTCCTTGTCAACCTTGAGAGTTTTTCTTTTAGCCAAAATTTAGATCGCAAAATATAATAAAATATAAGCTCCAGGTGGATGCAGAACAGATAATTCTTGCAAACAAGTAAATGAAGAGGCTAAATCAAAGCTGCTGAATAAACGTTTAGGCTTAAAATAACTCCACTGAATTCAGCACAATTTACCTAACTACAAGGCTGAGGTGCTTCAATACAAATAACATTGGCATACTAGTGATGGCCCATCTTTAGTTGTCAGGTCCCTAGTGAAAAGGCAGATCGCCTTAATCTGTCCCTGAGATTCTCTCTAGGACAACACAGGCAGGTTCTTCAGGGATCCGTGTGCCCATCAGAAATGAAAAGAAAGATACGCCAAGGTGGAAGCCTCTATAGATGGGTGAGAACAATAAATGCAGATAGAAATGGAAGCTCCCAAGGAACTGGAAAGACATTAAAGTAGACCTGGAAAATATCATGTGTTGGAAGAAAACACAGGCTGTGATCCCAATTTCCAGGGTACTGCTAGAGAAGGGGGAATTTCCTGATGCTGTTGTGAGTAGCCCTTGTGAGAGGGCTGCTCAGCCAAGGCCAGATGCCGGGTGTGGGCTGCTGCCGCTCCACATGCCCTGGCTTTCCAGCTGCCCGGACATTGCTCACAGCCCTCTCCTAGCCTCCGAGGTGTTTTCCCTACTGCTCCAGGGAAACAGGGTTGGTTGGTCCCCTGCAGGCCCCTTGCCTTCAAGGTGCAGGCCTTATGCCAGCATGGCAGAACGCTCTTCCACCCTTTCTATCCCAGCAAAGGAGCCCCAGCCTGACGGTGGATGTGCTCCTGGGTGCACAGCTCCCTGCCCCACCAGGTGCCATCACCACAAGCTCAGAAAGACATCATCTGTTACACAGTTTATAGGATTCAGAGGCTTGAATCATCTTTCTTGGCACATTGCTTATATAAATCCCCCCACACCTTAGGAAAAGGCCATGTAAATATTTGCTGGGAGGAGCAGAGGCAGAGTAGACACCGTTAAGAGGCGGTGACTCACCTCTGTCAGGGCCTCCCACGTCATGCTGCCCAGCCACTGTCCCTGCATGGCAGAAGTGGAGCAAGGGCATTTTCCCCTTCCAGGGAGGCAGCCCTCATGGCGTCCCACCAGCTGCACTGGAGAAAGGAGAAGGGACTAGGAGGGTGAGGGAAACAGAGCTGAGGGCGCTGCCAAGGGGAGAGCTGGCAAGGAAGGCAGGCCTCTCTCCTCACTGGGTGCGCAGGGCGTGGAAAGGGGAATTTCATTGCCAGGGGCAGTTCTGCAGTGGGACCACTGCCAGGACAAGCTCCCTGAGCTCCCAGTGATGGCTGCCTGCTCCCCTCACAGCTGTGTGTGGAGACAAGGGTGGAGCAGGTGAGGTGAGACTGTAGCAAACGATTCAGCCTTGGGGTGATGGGGAAACCAGGGCTCCTAGCCCAGGCTCTGTTAACAAATTCAGAAGTTGCTTACAGGTACCGAGTTGTCTCTCAAGCCCAGTCCTAGCTGTATTTAATCATGTAAAAGAAATAAACTAAAGGGGTGGTCTGAAGAGTTTGTAGGATCAGGCATTAGAACTGAGGGGTGGGGTCATCCTCATCTGACTAGCACATACCTGCTCAGCAGTAACCCCCCTTTTGTTTCCTCCATCAGCTTTTACAGCGCATGAGTACAGTTATCTTCCAATTCTTTGCATATAGAAAAATTTTGCCGGATGTACATTTTGCAATTGTTTTTATGCTTTCATTTCAGCCCACCATTTTCCTATCTGCATATCAACTCAAGAGTCAAGAACACCACAATCCTTAAGGAACTGAAAAGTAATAATTACAAAACTGCAATTCAAAACTTACCTGTATTACTTCTTGGCACAACCTACCAGTAGCACCACGCTACTTTCTCAGTACAGTATCACACCATAACAGATCATACTATTTCAGGCAGAAAGGTTATTTGGCACCACACTTCAGAGGTATAAAACCCCAGAATTTATATCAAAAATATTTCATAAATTCCTACAACCCACAGAAAACAATGTTGGTGACTTAATGTTATACTTCTATGCCCAATACACTACATGCACGGTGTTCCTGGGCTGCCATTTTTCACTAGGGAAATGAGTATTCACTGTCTGGGATTGATGTGACCCATACTGAGAAATGAATAACTGTGTGCTGTGTCACCACTTCTCCAGTGCCAGCAGCAAACATCTCCGTAGTGCTTTTCATCAGAATAGCTATTGCCCTCTAGCCCAAGAAGAAATACATTTCAGTACTGACTGAGGCAACACCCAGCAGAATCCTTCTAGGTAAAGCCACATACAAATACGAAGCATTTTGGAAGTTCAACTCAGGTTATTTACAATCAGATTCACAACTTATGCCAAATAAACACATTGCTTGTTCTGTAGATTCTGTATTGTGCAAGTACCATTCTACAGTCTTTGTATTCCTACTGATTGCAGAGCTGCTGTGTTGATGACTGTCACTTGGACTTCAATGTTTTGACTTACAAGCCTCCCTGAATCATACAGTACCTATCCAAAATGTGCTACTGCTTCTATTACTGTATTAAACTAGTTCATATGTGGTGAGGAATAACCACTTTCCTTTTAACATCCGGAATTTTTTCAGACCAAAGAGTAAACTATTAGGTCAAGGAAGTAAATGAGAAGGAAATTATATTACTCTTTTTTTCTTTGCTCCATCAGTTATTAAATTCCATGAGATAATCAATTAGCTAGAAAACAGAGCAAAAGCTGAACAGAAGACATGCTACTTTCGATAAGTATTTTTATGTCATACAGCAATAGAAATGATCAATCTTGAAATGGCCATGGGATCAGCCTCATATCCAGAAGTTTAAGTACTGTTGTCAGACTTACCTCAAACTTCTTTGACTTGCTTCGGTCCAAAATTTGTTTTTTAAACCTGGAGAGATGATGTGCATGCCTGAAGCCCCTGTGCATCCTAGTTTTGCTGCTTGCAAAAACTGCCACAATCACAGTTTCTTTCATTTCACTTCCTATTTCAAGCAAAAAATAAAAAGCACAATCAACTAAAAAACCAAACTCCAACTAAGAATAAGCACAAGCCTTCAGGAATAGACAGAACTTGCATGTAAAGCCTTTTCATTTTTGATTGTGAAATAAAACTGAATCCAGATCAGTGGTGCTTCCCATGCCACTATGGACCAAAACAAATAATAAAAAAAAAAAAAAAAAAAAAGAACTGAAACCTAATAGGGAAATTGATATGTGTCTTATTAAACTCTCAGAAACATTTCACACCTTACGATTTGGGCTCCCTGGAAGAGAAAAGGCAGGGGGAGGGGAGGGGGGAAAGCCCAAATAAAAAAAAAAAA
>VXBL01005128.1:757680-784611 GCA_013400195.1 Aramus guarauna
GATTCTCCAAAGTTTTCCTTGATCTTCAGAAGGATTCTGCTGTGCACAAAACTGTTCTCAAAAAGACAGCTGGGGTTATTCTCCTCTCTAGCCATATGCAGTCCCACCAGATAGGGGTAAGCAACAAAAGTAAATGCTGCTGGGTATATAATTATTTTCTAAATATTTACAAGATGCATAAAAAAATATTTCTAATGTGACCTGCAAATCAGCATTTACTAAGCAACAAATTAATTAGCAAAATTCTTTGGAGAATCTGAAAATCTTGGCACAACAATATTTTAGTCAAATTTGGGGAGGATCTGTAACAATCTGCAATAAAATCCTGACAAATAAAAATGTAATTTCTAAGAAACTGATGTCAGTACAGAGATAGCAACATTTCATGGAGGGAAAACAACCCTGAACATAAAGGAGAAAAATGCAGCAGAATAACGACATAAATATAAATCCCTGGCCCAGAAGCTATACCAGGTCACATAATAACCATCTGTTGTATTTCTTGCTCATAAAGGAGTGCATTTTCACAGCTCTGTAGATTTTCCAAGGCAGACTCTTCAGAATATGACTAACATGAAAAAACAGGCAACAACTTTTTTCTCATCCAAAGGAAGTATCTTGACTCCAAATAATTTGTGGCCTAAGCACTGTCTAGGGATGGCAGCAGAATCTTGGAGACCAAATGTGTAAAGGGATATGGACAACAGAAATGAGATGGGATTGATGCTTCCCTTAAAAAAAAAAAAAAAAAGGCTATATAAGGTAAGCTTGGGGTTGATGAATGGCTTCTGCATATGTGCCATTTTAGGGACTGCTGACGGTAGCAACTCTTGGCAGGGTAGTGATGGTGAAGTGATGCTGGGAGCCAGAGACAGTGTTGGAAAGCAAGAAAAGATGGGATCTGCTCTGCTCTGTATTTTTGGCTGAACGTAGCAGTGAGTGCATGAGTCACACCCTTCACTTCGTAATTTTTGTCTGGTTGATTGGTATGAGAACACCAAGGTATTTCACTTAGATCTCAAATTCAGACATTAAAAAGATTCACCATGAATGTTCATCTCTGTTATACAGTGTTCACTGGCTTTGTTCTGGATTGCTTTGAATATCCATTTTGTCATTCAGTAAATGTTTCCTTTTATGCTCAAAACAAACAGCCTTTCTCCATCACAGCTGAGAGAAGATGGTATTTAAAGGTAGAGTCATTAATTGGGTAATCTTAGACTGAATGTGTACATTACAGGAACATTTTAGTCCTCAGCAGGGGTATTTCAGAGAGCGCTAAGCACATTTTGTGAATTTTGTAATGGCTGTTTGGGCAATATGTATTATCTCAAAACATTTATTGGTCATTGGGTGCAGTTATTGCAATACTGAATGATGTTAAACATTCCAGAGTCAACCCTACTAGCCCTACAGATCTGGTTGGTGTAAAAGAGAAAGCACAGCAAAAAAACCCTAGAAGGTTGAATGTATAGTACAATTGGAAAATGTGAAGGATTTTTAACTGGACACTCAGCAAAAGATAGAAGGGACAAACCTACTGCAATTTTACTCTGTAGCATTTGGCATGTGAGGAATGGTCGTGAATACCTGTACTTGGCCAGCAAATTAATAAATAATATGATCTATTTAAGATACAATAACTGTTATTTACTACTATTTTCTGCATAGGTAACAACAATTCTTCTCTGATTATTGGTTTAGATAATATTTTATTACATTTCCCATTTCTCTACTTTTGTTTGCTTGCCTAGACTTTAACTGCTGAGTAGAGATAAAACATCATTAGTCCAGGGCAGAACTGCCAATTGAAAAAGAGAAAAGAATTTTGCTATAGGACACATGGGAAGGGCAGAAAACCACTCCTATCATTGAAGCGTGTCCTCAGATCAGGACCATGTTAGTAAACTATCCACCTCACACCCCTTGCACACTACCAGGCCCAAGGCTCTGCTTAGATTTAGCCAACAGGCAGTGACCTTTCCTGTGTGCCAGAATTAGACTAGCAGTAACTGCAGAAGAATATTGCTCTGTTATCCTTTACTATTACTGTCATAGATTTTAAACTGATTCAGAAATTCTATTGCAGAACTTTCAAATCCAAACTAAACAAGCTTGAAATCAGATCTTGACATACCCAGCCAAGTTTCAGAAGTTATGTTTCTCTGTAATAAGCTGTATACACGTTGCAATCTCCCAAGTCTGCAGAAGGGAAATCACAGTGTGCATATTCAATAAAGAACAGGAATGATGCAGATGTTTACCATGCCATGATTTTTGTGATTTCATACATGAAGTATGCCTGACTGCTGAAGACCACTTTCCTGTTCAACAGCATGACAGGCAGATACCATGTTTTCTATGGCACTGTACATTTAGTTTCCTGGGAGCAAACTTGCATCACTGTATAATTAGACAGTTATATTTAAGTGCACCTGCTATGTCAATGACTCTTCTCCGTGCCTTGACATGTCAAACCTGAAATTAGCCTGTGACTTCTAGAAATGTCTGTAGCAAAGGGTGAGGAGACGCTTTTCTCTAGGGTCAAATCCTGCAGGCATTGCACCTGAATCAGTGAACTTGCATTTAGATGCACTGACCCAATAATACACTGACACAGTGCTTTATAGCCTTCCGCAGGGCGTATATTGCATTCTTTTCTATGCCAGCCCAACTTTAATGACTGCAGAAGAACAAAACTGCTTAGTTCATGTTGGCAAGGCAAAAAACTGCAAATGCTCCATGCACAGGCATGCTCTCTTTACCTTTTAGTTCTCTCATCTACAACAAGCACCTTTGAAAACCAAGTTGGACAGTAAGGAGCAAAATGGAAATTTTGCTCTTACTGTTACCCATGCTGTGCCATTTGGAGGAATGGGAGTAATGGTTTAAGTTACACTGTCAAAATGTAAGGAACATACATGCTAGAAAGGATGGTAAGATTTGCTCTTTGCAAGTGTCAGTCCAGCTTTGCGTGCACCCAGAAAAGTCAAACATTTAAAATAACCACTACCACCATCTTCGACACAATAACAAAAGGAGTAATGGCAAACAGTAGGAATTCATATTGATGTTACAACTCTGCTGCTGAATCAGATGACAGAACTTCACCTAGCATATTTACTTACTCGGTCTTTGGTTTAACATATTTAACTACATATGGTATTCCTGAATTACAGCATAAAGCTGAAAGTGCTGAGTGCTCCTAATTCCCACTGACTTCCAAGTGGAATGAAGAGGACACCTAGCACTTTGCAGAGTGAGAGTCCTGCATGTTCCTATGCCTGCTTCCGTTCCTGGCTTTCCAGATGGCTTCTGTTTGAAGTGCCATTCCTGCCAAGCCCAACTGCTAATAAACTCCCTATAGATTACAATCTGGAGGTAGGAATTTCTGCTTCAGTCTACAGCAAGGAAATCTGTAGGTACTTTAATCTGTGTATTGGTAGTTGCAGTGTTATTACACAGACCCACTTAAGGCTGCAGTTTACCAAACAATGATGAGAAAAGCCACTAATTCAACTCGGTGTATTTATTACAAGTGAGATGACTTAAATTTACCAGCAGCAACTAGTTCACTAGCAATGAAACAAACATACTAAAAGATACAATACAATTTTCATGTCCTATCCGCTGCAAGAACTAGCCTCAAATTCAAGTACAAATGAAACCACCTGACTGCGTTGGCTCACTTTCAACACGCCAGTCTCCCTGACTTTGCCAAAGAAATGTTCCGAGTCTCACACTGTGAACGACAGAATATATGACTCCAGTGGCCCATAAAAAGAAGCAGAGAAAATGTAAAGCTGGCAGACAATGTCATCTACCGGCAACAACTGTATGACTTGATAAATCTTTTCTGTTGTTTCTGCTCCAAAGGTACAGCTTTGAGACCAGAAATATTTGTAACTGCATACGTGCACTGCAGTTAAAATGTGCTCTAGTACATTTTATTTTTCTAATGAAAAAAAAATGGAGGGCTAATTTCACACCTGACATACAGGTATGACTCAACAGAAGTCAATGGAACTGCATCACTTGCTGCAAGAATAAATTTGACCCGGAGTTCTCATTTCATTTTAACTTATCAAGAGAAACCCAGTGCTAAAATTAGCTTACAGTAGAAGTCACATGGTCACATGAATAAATCTCTTCCCGATAGTTCTGTGAAGACGCCTCTGGCTGTGAACCATAGCCATCTGTGGGCAATAATCCTGTCTAATAAATATCAGGCAAAGTCATAAATTACGTGAGGCTGCACTGTATATTAGAATAAAGGAACAATGACAGATGGCAGAAAGCCCATGAAGTCACTGCAGGGGTGAATATAAGTGTGCAAAATGTAGCGAAGGAACTGCTGGGAAATGTAGGTACATACAGTCTTCAAAAATATTTTGAAAAGAGCAAATAAATGATAAGTAAACCACAAAATATACAGGTAAGAACCATTCTATCTGTGCTGCCTTCTCACAGAAAAGGAAATGCACCTTTATTTTTAAACCCAGACCATTATAACCATTAAGGCTTTGCCCTACCTTGTGGGAAGTTGAGAGCCACACAGTCTGACAGATGTTTTGGAGACAAATTGTGTTGAGTAATTATGCAATGCTCCAGGCACTTTCTCTACCTGGAAAGTGAAAGTGGCACAAAATGAAGCACGACAACAATGTGGATGGAAAGCACCTGTTAGGAACAGCTCTAAGATTCACCTGTCTTTTGGAAGAGGTCCTCTTCCATGGTTCTTCCCAGGCACCACAACAATCAAATTGGAATATGAGAAATCAGATTCTGAAAATATTAGAAAGTCAGATGACAGCTAATTAAACTGGCAAAAAACTTTATATTTTGGAACCTGACCTTCCTATCTTAAGTCTATAGCTTTAAAAATAGAAAATACCTTTGCATCTAAAATTAAGAAGTTCTTTTGTTGCAAGCTAGCCTGATACTATCATTAATCTGGTCATCTTATTTATGGGCTCCAGCTGAAGTCAAATGTATTCACATAGACAGTGTCGCCTCTGGATACTGTAGCTAAAGTTGCTGCTCAGCAATGGCTAATTTTCGAGACCTGGATGCCTTCGTGAAATACCTTCATTACTTAGTACTGATAGAACCTAACCAAAAAAGTCAAGCACTCCTTGTCATGGCCCCCTTCTTGTTTTTAAGTAGCTACAATGTTTGAATTAGGCTCATAGAGTGCCCAAGTTAACACCTTTTTTGGTTGTTTTTTTTTTGTTTTTTTTTTCCCTACAAAACATTACAATGGCTTGTCAACTGAAAAAAGAAATCCTAATCCCTGCATATCTTGCACAATACTCATTAAAACAAAATATCTTGATAATTTCTCAGGTCTACTGCATATCATGGGGTAAAGGAAATGGGACATTTTCCATTTTAATCAGATTTTCATCTGCTCCTACCTCCTCTACTTATATATGTTAAAGGATTTTTCCCTCACTGAAGAAAATGCAGACAAGTAGGATTTAAACCCATTCTTTTGAAAGTGGAAAAAAATTCTTTAAACTGTATTTGCTCAACGTTAACCTCCAATTGCCTGGGTTAAAGATTTCATATTGTTTCATATACTGATTCTTAAAGAACACTGGTAAATACAATAATGGAAATTCAATCTTCAGGTTTTTCTATGACTATTTTAGTCACTACTGGCAGATTTTGTACATCACTGACTTCCCACACATCTCCCTACAGAACACGATCCCATTTACACTACTCCTAACACTAATCCAAAGCCACTGGAGACTTCATAGGCACTAACTGAAGTACAAATCATAGAATCATCTAGGTTGGAAAAGACCTTTAAGATCATCAAATCCTAACATACTTCAGTGTTAACATATTTATCCCATGGATTCATCAATCTTTGAGTTGATCTTTAGAATCTGTATAAATCTGACAGTATCGCTTATGTGTAACAATGTTAAATACAAGATAATTTCTGCAGGATCAGGGTCTCATCTACACTACAAATTTGAATTATGTGTGAAAATCCAGTGCCTGCTTTCCAATAGCACTTACAATAGTGTTGCAAAATATCTGATAATTGAAATATTTCAAAATCCTTCTGGAAGACTGAAATATCAACAGTTACCAAGACTGAAGAATGCACTATTATTATTATTATTAAAAAAAAATACATGCGAGTTTTATCAGCCTTTAAGCAGTAAACAAAACGCACTGGAACATTGAAGCCAATTTCACTGGTTGGGAGAGTAATCACCACCCAGAAAATTAGGACAAAATTTTCTGACTGAACCACAAATTAGCTTCACTGCATTACAGAGCTGAGCAATTACACTTTAGATCACATTTTACAAAATCTGAGATGTTCACTAAAGGACAGGTGATGGTTTAAGGCAGTTACACATCTCCTCCTAGGGCACAGGGATCACGTGGTATGTTTAAGTCATCTGGAGAGTGCAAAGGGAAAAGTTGTACCCATCTGCCCCCTATTCACACCAGCCAGCAGGCAGAAGCCATTCCAAAGTACACACAGATATATATTAAAAGATATGGTCATGGCTGCTGCTGTGTCCTCCTACTTCTGAGGGGAAAAAAGGAGGCAAAAATTTTCCAAGCAAAGCTTTGGAAACTCCCAGAGTTGAGACTTTTACATTGAACAATACATTAAGAATATCTGGGAGGGAAAATCCTGTGCTGGCAGATGGGAGGACTGGATGATCTACAATGGTCTGTTCCATTTTTAAATTCTATCATCAGATTTGTCCTCAAGTACAAACCCTCTAGGAGTTTCTTGGGGGCGGTGCATCCCTCCACAACCCCTACTGCGGGCTCTGGCTTAAAAGCCACAATAGAGTCCTTAGAATCTAACAACAAGAGCTATTCTAGGCACTGGTTAGGAAAATGGGATTTAAAGGAAGTTTCTACTATTGTGCAAAATTAGGGCAAAAAATCTCCTTTCAGATAAGCAACAAAGTATATCAATTCCAACAGTTTGCTCTCCTGCTGTTGTATCCATCATAAAGAAAGACAGTCTTTCTATGGTGAATAAAGGTGATCGTCTAATCAATTAAGATTTCATAGAAAATACGGAACAATTCAGCTGTCTGCCCCACCCTCTTCCCAGGTTGAAACAGGACCTTTCCACTTTACTCTGCATGTCACTTTTGTTAAAATGACAGGCACCTCACAGAAAACACCAAACATACATGTAGAGAGAGAAGAATTCCCATTTTGAGATCCACCATAAGTGAAGGGTTTTGAGCTATGAATTTGATTGCCCTATGCATTGGACAAATGCTTATATAGCATGATATGTATAATTTTCATATATGTGGTTATTTTTGTATTACATTCTGATCATGATTACATTTATTTTGATTACACCAGTATAAAGAAAAGGTGTTTGTGAAACTGATGTAAAGTGTGCATTGCACAGAAGTACCAGTCACATATGATTCGCTGACCTCAATATTGTCCACAATTGGTCAGTGATTCGGTTGAATACGGTCAATATCTCCACCAAGCACAATCTATTTTGAGCTGTCATGGACTGTGGCAGAGGATTCTTTTACAGTGGATGAAACCAGGCCTTTCAAGCTGAAGCCAGAAAGTTGATTCCCTTTAGCCATAATCATCTAATACGTGAGTCATTCATTTATCAAAATTAACTTGAAGATATCATAGAGACTTGCGACTGAAGGATGAAGAAACCGCAAATGTTCATATGTGTTGAGAGTCTTCAGACTAATTTCACTCCACAATGGCATTAATTTCATGTTGGTATAGGTTTTATGCAGCTTCTTTAGTCTCTAATGACAGGAACAATGCCAGAGCGTAGCTACATTTTCTCTTTATCTGGAAATAGGTTCATGACTTGTGACCCTTTCATGTTCAGAAAATATAAGTAGAAAAAGAGGCATAAAACCAATTAAATTTAGAAGGTTAGTACTGAACTCACAATACTTGAAATGTATTCTAACAGATTTTTCTCTGTTGCTAGCATTTGTTTACAAGGGTTTGGCTTAATAAACAAAAGAGAAAAGATAAAGAGAATGATAAAGCAAACAAAACACAGACTAGTGCCTACGTGAGATAAAAAAAAAAAATGCATGGACAAAAAGAAGGGAAAGATATCCCCAAAAAATAAATGATAAGACATTACAATATAGGCAATGTTACACTTTCCTTACTCGATCAATTAAAAAAAACCCAGCATTTGCATAATACACCAATTTTATTCAACTTACCTAGAGTTCACACTGTGATTCATAGAATCTGTTGTTCTACTTTGAGGTTATGCTGTTAATGCTTTTTAAGTACTGTACTTGCAACACACATTGTTTTACCAAAATATTTCCCTTAAAAAACCAAGCAATTAGCAAGCAAGCAGGTGTTTTTGGAGAGTATTTGAAAGTATAATTTATTTTACCTGACTTTTCCCCTTTCCAGCATTTCCAGCCACAGATTGTCACAGCCAGCAGTGCTTCTAACTGAGAAAAGTCACAAGATTTTAAAATTAAAGATTAGTGATAACCTGACACAGATGAATATATTTTACAAACACCCATATAGCATTACAAACTGTAAAAAAACCCAGATACTTATTAAGGATTTTTTTCTGCCCACAGAATTATTCTGGAGATTTTCTTTAAGGGGAGGAGAAGCAATATGTACAAAGAAGAGTTTCCTTCCCGGAGGTTTAAACTAAGCTACTTCAGGAAGAGCTGATGGACATACAGAAGTGGAAATTCTCAAGTGATTGCTTTATTTATCTAGACAAGGTTGAGCTAGTGCTGACACAACATTTTCATATGGTTTTAACTTAGAGCATTATCATGAGGTATACACAGTCCCCTCAAAGGAGTTGCTGCCCAACCCTGCTCTTTGCAGCAGTGCTCTTTTTATACAGATCACTTGGGATTTATCTAAGAGAAGAGCTAAAAAGGAATCTAGATGTGTTCTAAACACATGGAAAGAAAGGCAGACCTTAAGTACCCTAATGCTTATATCTTCCTGACATAAGGCAGACATCCCTATTGCAATTTCAATAAAATGCTATGATCTTAAAATATAGTACAGCTGTGCACATTAATAGGACTCAGTATAGTAAACCTGTACAGCAGTCTCTGCAATCACACTGCAAGATCTGGGTTACGAGAACTGATGAATACCCTATGGAGATCAGCTTGCCTTGGACATTAATTGAATCATAGAGGTCTCTGATCCTAGGCCAGATGAAAAACCACAAAAACAATCATTAAGTGCATCCCCATTTTTCTCAGGAAAGTACCTGAAAAACAAAAAATAGCTTAGAGTTTCCATAACTGGCAGCGTGAATAAGCAAGCAAGGACTGCAGACAGAAGGGTGAGCTGTATGCCTGGTGGGCAGTAGGCACAATAAGCCATTCAGATGTTAGAGTCATGAAACAGTGGTACAAAAGTGAAGAAAGAGGTAGGGGAAACACGTCAAGAGGGCAAAGAGTATGAAAAAACTAATAAGTGCCTTACCATGCCACAAATTACTGTCTCTTATTCTCTCTCCCCATCTGGCAGTCTGTTACTGGGTCATCACACACCAGGACAATTCAAGCCTACCATGACCTTGCTCTGGATTTCAGTCAATTTTTAAGAATTGTGTGGCAAATGGATGATCAGCCAGTCCAGCTGCTCACAACAGCACTGGCTACTGTTTGATTCATATTTGCAGTGCTGGCCATCCCTCCTCCAGTACTTTTGACACTCTTCCTCTTTGATTACTTTCCATCCCATTGAGAAGCTCAGGTAGCCAAGTCCAATTTGCTAACTACTCAGGATTCTTCTATGTCTGATATGAAGTCATTTGAGACATTAGCAACTCTGCTAATTATCTCAGTCATTGCAGTCACCATGTGATAAAAACCAGAAGTGCTTGGGGAAGGCATAGAGGCATGACTAGCCAGCACTGTAGACAGACGTGGAACAGAAGGACCGCTCACCAAGCCACAGGTGCTTTATTATGTATTGAATTATACTTTATGTTTCTTGGTGATCACTACAGCAATACATATACCTCACATGAAAGTTCGTATAGGGAGCTTAACACATTGGAATTGGTAGAGTATTTTTATTTTACTGTTGAATGGGCATTTGATGCCACTATTACTGTTTTCCTGCAAAGTAAATGAGTATGTCAAACCTTACTTTGTGGGTGTTGCTATGAATTTCAGTGCATCTGTGAGAAGATAAGAGAAAGATAAGTATCAGTCCAATATAAAACTTGGGTATACAGAAATTAAATCCATGAGTTGACGTGTACAGGAAAATGACTTGCAATGTATACCATAAAAAAAAAAGAAAAAAAAAAGGACAAAGATCAGCAGCTAATAGGAACCACAGTATTTACACCATTTTTTAATTTTGTGAACAGCATTGTCCTTTGAACTCCAAGTTACTGTCAGCATCGTTCTATTCAATCTGATCATATAAATCACTTGCATAGATCCTTAAAGCCTCTCATGGATAACATTAGGTAGCATTTGTTACATATACACTGCCAATTTGAAGACAATGAAGAAATATAGGAAAATAAGTTTCCTAGCTTCCCACATAGTTATTTCAAATGCTTTATATGTTTGTCAATCCTTTTCTGTATCTGTCACAGCCATTTTCTTCAGATTTCTATTATAAATAAACCACTGTGTAAGCACACATTTGTCCTACTATAAGAAAATTCTGAAATTAAAAAGCAACATAAAAAGAAAAATGAAGGCTTTAATGTCATGCAACTTCAGAACTCAGACTTGGCATTAGTTAAAAACTAATTGTAAATTCACTGCAAGCAGCACATGATTCATGAACTTTTCTTCAGGAAAGATGATACAGACTGTAATTAAGGATAATTAATGTGTCAGATTCTGATAGCCTTAATCAGAAGCTTAATGCTTTGACCACTCTTTTTATCCACAGGTACTTTACAGTCCTGGCCTGAAGAATTCATTGTCTAGACCAATGTGGCATAAACTGACAAAGCATCATATCTTCAGGGGCAAAAACCCATGACAAAGTTTAATAGTGACCATCAGACTGCAGTGTTTTATTAGGTGTTTGGGTCCAAATTCAGCATAACATTTTAAGCCTGTGATTAAGGTTCCATTGAAATCAAAACATTCACAGCATGTGCCTGAAGTTTGGTATGTGTTCCCATGTTTTTTTGAATATAATTAAAAAACCCCAAAAAACCAACCAACCAACCAAAAAAACCTACAAAAAAACCAGAAACAAAAACCCCCAAAGTATAATGCTATCGAAGATTTTGGCAATTTGTTACAAGAATACCAGACCAAGCTGCTGAATAAGTTAAGACGATTTCATCTGGATTTCTAAGATGAAGCTTCCTAAACTGTTGTCATTATCTAGATTGAAGCACAACCAAGCAGAGAAACAACATAAGTAGAGAAATCACTTTTTAAATTCTCTGTGAAAACATTATTTTTCAGTCATGACTCCATCAAGTCAATTATAGTGCAGTGACAGAACAGACTAGTGACTTTGGTGATTTAGCACATTACTTGCTGAAAAGACAAAAGTTAGTGTAATGAGGTCCACTGCTTTGAAGGACATAGTCTTCAGCCTCCCTTACAAAGGCCAGCTCTGTCAGTCTCACTAGTGCTTCCTTCTTGGACCCTATAGGAGAAGCAAAGCCGTATTTTCTAATTTACTTTGGGTTAATGGCTTGTGTCTATAGGCAAGAGTAGATAAAAGACAATTTAAAATAATTCCAATTGTTAAAGTAGAAATCAAATTCAGGGAAAGAAAAAAGAAAGCCTGGCGTTGGCATTAAAATGTTACATTATTATGTAATATTATATTTCACTATTGTGCAAATCAGATATTAATATACACATTGATTTACATATATTAAGTATATATATACTTTCATATGCATACAAACTCATATATTTGTGTGTGCACGTACAAACTTATATATACATATGCTATAATCTATTTAAGAGAAAGAAGCCGAAAACCCTATAAGCGCCTTTTCTTACTGTTACAGCTAGTAAAGGCATTAGCCAGATGTTGAAACTCATAGGCATCAAACAACAGTGATCATTATAGTCTTCAATCACCCCATTTAGAATTTACAATAAGCTAAGCAGAAAACCATTATTTCCACCTTCAATAAAAAGTTTTCCTCAGGCTGCAAACAGAGTTCTGCAATGGACTGATGCACCATCTGTTCTAACTTCAGAATCCTTTTCCGTGAAACTTCCAGCAAGGGGAACAAGCTATTGATGAGACCTAGGAATATAAGGACATCATTAGTTAGTATCATAGTCAGATTAAAATCCCTTGAGGGCTCTCATCAAAACCTAGATTAAAAAGAAACAAAGAAAGAGAGAAAAGGCTGACATTATAATAACAAACCATAATATAAGGCATAAAATTAACAAACATTATGAATTAATCATACTTAGACAATTACAATCCATATGGCTAGTTAAACTCAATCTGCTACCTGTAGTGACATAGTCTGGATACTGTATATTCAATGCCAGTGCATTTCTCCCAGGATGTAATTACTTAATTTTGTGAATGAGAAAATGATGTGTAAAAGCCAATGTTTCCATGGATTCAATGCCCCAAGTCAGATAAAATGCATGAATGCTTATCAAACCTCATGATATTTTTAACCCTATTTCATCACACTTGTATTACCTTTAGGTATGTAGAAAGAGTAAAATCACATTCACTACTAAGGTTAATACAAGAAACAAACTGGTTTCAAAGTTTAGTTTTCTGCAAACAGGACTCTTAAGATTTAGGTGCCAATGAATGGCATAAGATTGATGAAATCAGTAATCCTTCTGAATTTTTTTATCACTTGAAGCATACACATTTGGATCCTGAGAATAACTGCTTTCTTCTTTCCATTCCACCTACATTCAGACAGGAGATTTCAATCTCTCAGACTTGGCCTTAAGATTCTGGTTCAGTGTTCTCCTTTGTCACATATAACATGTCATATCTGGTGACATTATACATTCTAAAATTCAGGATGTTGAGACCTCCTCCTCAAAAAACAAAACAAAACAAAAAAAACCCCAAAAACCACAAACAAAAACCCCAAAACAAACAAAAACAAACAAACAAACAAACCAACCAAACACCAAAGCCAGCTCTCTAATATTTTAGTCCTATGTGGACTCTCTAAGGAATTTCAAGCTAATATTCGGTCCTTCCCCATCCCAGTCTTGAGGTCTAACCTGTTCTTCTAGAACATCTGGAAGATTCTGCTAAAACAGTTTACATTCAACATAAACAAATCAGTTGGGTAATATAACAATATAGTTCATCACTTTGCTTGTACCTTGAACAGGCCTAAATTAAAAAAATGTGAACATTTAGAGTAATAACATACACACACACAAAAAAGGGACTTGTTACATGGGAAAAGTGCTGAGGTACCTATTGGTCTATCTCAAGCTTTGTTCCATCTAGCTATTCAGACCAGGCTGCTAGAATGAGGACAGATGGTATTCTTATATGTCTACCAGAAGGTTGATTTTGGAGGGAGGAGAGGACATTGCACTTCTCTTACCTCAGAGTGACTTCCCGCAATGGTGGCAGAACATAAGAGATTGATGGTAGATGAGATTCCCAGTCATTAGTTGCCACTTTAAAGCTGAGCAACCATGAGCTCCTTGGGTTTGCTTTTTCTGGCACTCAAATAAAATGTCAAATGGTTATTACAAATAGGTAGGACTAGTAAATCACACAGTGAACAACATTTTATGAAATAGTGAGGATTTAGCAGAGCTATGACAGTGGCATGCTTATAGGTCCAGAAATCATCATCTGCTCTTCCCTATTTAAATATCCACAAAGTAATATCAAAACCCAACACAGCTCTATAGAAGCTCAAGGTTTACTTCAGTCCTTTCATTTCAGGAACACAATCACAACCAAGACATTTAATTACTTTGGGACCCTGGTCTTCTAAATTCAAATTACTTTGCATCTATAAGTGCAAAAGAAATATGTAATGACTGTGAAATAAATAGACATTTGTTATCACAAGCATTTTATTACATTATATCTTAAGACTGATGCAATCGGATACAAAGTTATACATAAAGCTTTTCTGGTTTAAGGTTGGTTTTGGGGGGGGTTTGTTTGTTTTGTGGTTGGGTTGGTTTTTTTTGTTTGGTTTTTGGTTGCTTGTTTGTTTGTTTTGTTTTTGTGTTTGTTTTTTTTTTTTTAAATTTGTGAGGGTTTTTTCCCAGTGAACCAGTACAAAGAAATGGAACATTTTCACTTTCCCAATCTCTGGAGGGCATTATTTAGAAAATATGTACTTTTTCTTTGGGTCCATAATCTCATTTATCTACATTATTTCTGACTTGTAACACCTACTACATTATGCAATTCCAGAGAGGACATTTGGTTTCCTTCACAGACAGTATGATATGCCCTGAATATATTTAAAAGTTAGACTGTGCTGGCATGAGCAAACCAATCCCAGAGACAACACAGAAGGCCTTAGAACACAAATGGAGCTTTCTCACTGGTTGAGAGCGAAGTCTTGGCCACTATGACCAGTAAACACTTCCCTTATTGAATAATATCTATTTCATTAAAGAAACCGAAGGCCCCTCTAGTCAGCCTAGAGTGATTATTAATGCCCATTTTGACTGGTTAAAATCATTCTGCTTTCAGCCACATGCTTCATAATACCTTGTGAGGAGTGCTATACTCACCATGACATCCTGTGCTTGTCATGTCTTATCGCTTAATTAAAATAATGTAATCAAAAACCTCACAGAACAAATGTGGACTGAAAAAATTATGCTAATCTTACATGTATCTACTATTCACATATTACTTTGAGCAGAATAAGTTGACTAATATGTTAATAATATTAGTTAACATACCCAACTATCTTGTCAAGTGCTATTTTTATCTCAGCATTTACATGCATTTGTCATGAAGGGGGCACATTGTGAGTAAAAGGAATAAACACTGTTATGATTAAACATGTCTGACATGATGTTCTCATCTGAGCATCAGGCAACACCACATGCATAGGAAACTCACTGTCATACAGTGATCAGGCCAATGGCCTTACATCAAAATCAAACTCACAGTGAACGGGACAGCTTGATTTAGTAAGGAGAGGCATTTGATTATACTTACTCTGAATTTGGCCCTAAGCGCTCAGGTGAAAAATGTGCCACAAAGCTTGAACCAAGTACAGCCTGGTAGGATTGAACACCGCCTTTCACTGAGACCAGGAGAATTTTTGTATGGAAGGGAGAAACTGAGCAGAATCTTCTCGCTCTCTGCAGCAACTTCAGGAAGTTACCAGTGTCAGGAAACAAAGGGGACCCAGTCCCCTCACGCAAGCAGACATGTCTCTGTGCCAGGAAGGACTTTAAAAATGTTGCACTTAAAAAATTGATAGTTAAGGAAAAGGGGAAGAACAGAAAGACTAGTAAGGAGAGGGACTGGAGAAGTGGTGCCATTTGTCCCTTTGGAAAAGGCCAGGTAAACCTATATAATTATGCACCCCAGCTTTCTAAGAGAGGACAGATCTTTTAGCAGTCGTCTTTCCTCTACTCTCTAAAGGCACTGGAAAGAGATAATCAAGGCCTGAGCTCATACAGGAGTGTACACTAATGACTTGCCTGCTTTCTCTCTTACTGCTGCTGGCATTCAAGTACAATGCCAAGAGTATTTCTCACATTCTTGCTACTGAATATGCTGGGAATCCTCTATAGTCCATTTCTAATGGATACTGCCCTGCCCCCCGAATTCTTTAGTATGCTTGCCTAGCAGCAGCATTACCAGAAAGTTTAATTTTTTTCCTCCAGTCTGCATTTAGATACAATACAATGTGTAGAGATAGATTAACTTTCTCACAAGTCTCCTTGAATTTGCAGCTCTTCTGAAGTACAACACTACTTCACACAGAAGTCTGAAATTACCATTGCACAAGCTCTGCAGGGTGGAAAGAAAACACGAACATGTGAGAAAGAGTTGTACCATCCTCTCACTATGTTGTTGATTACGAGAATTTGTACCTAATCCATAGATCAATCAAAGCATCAGTGGCTTAATGACAACATCAAAGTAATTAACAAGATATATGTTTGATATTAATCTTTGAATTTGGACATTTTCAGACTTAAAAATGCACAGTAAACAAATTGTTAATACTAGCAATAAAAAAAAGACAAGATTAAGAAAACCGCATTAGTAGTTCACAGATCAATAAACATTTTTTTTGTCTTAGATTAAAAGACGATAAATGTCTCAGAATTTGATAAGCACAAAAGACTGATTTTATACTAAGCCATTTTTCAAAAAAGGAAGCCTGTGCACTTTTCTAGAATAACGATACAACAAAAAGAAAAGCATTAAAATCTGAATTTAGCATATATACACAAGAAAATTTGTGGTAAATCTCTCTTAGAATAGTAAGAAAAAAATCCTCTAATAAAATAACAATGCTTTAGTACTACATGGCATCTTTTACCTAAATATTTCAGATATTCAAAGGAGAAGAAACTTTCCAGATAATTTTTAAGTTAAAGAAAAATTTTGCCTCTCCTACATGGTATCACAGCTCAAATTCTTCATACTGTTAGCTCCCTCACAGTCTTCTGTAATCTGTTGTGCAATGGAACATGCCATTAGATCTTAAAGTCTTACTTGTCTCAAGTCTTTCTACCAAACTGCCCTCATGTCCATTTCTTGATTTTCAGCTCAAGTCTTTACATGTTTCTGATTAGTGGTAGCTTTACTGTAAGACCTAATGCTATAATTCAGAGAAAAAAAAAGAGGGGGGAAAATGTTTTTTATATCCACCAAAAATGAGCTTTGATATTTTCTGGAAGAGCTTGTTTCTCTGGATTTACTGCTATGAAAATCTGCCATTTTCAGTTCAGTAGTCTCACCTAAAAATCAGAATAAGATTACTGTGCCATAGGATAACACAAAAGTAAGCCTGGAAAATCACTTTACTTCTGATTTAACTTTATTCTTTGGCCAAACACCATCCTGCAGTGTCTTAAAGCACCACAACAGGAAACATATCTACAGAGATGCAACTGAGTTCATAAAAGCATTCCTATACTCTGGTTTGGCATAAAACTTTACAGATACTTCAAACTAGCAATGGTAAAAAAGAAAAAGAACCAGCTGCAATTATGAGAGCCCACAATACCACAATAGACTTTTTTTGCGGAGTGTTCTAAACATAGCTCATTTGATTCACAAAGATTTCAGAAAATATTATAGGTACTTTTATTGCCACATATTTTAGAAGGATAAACCCATCAGCAGGAAAACTCTAATGGCACATTGCATCTTTTCTGATCGATGACAGATAAAGGGATAGTTACTTGTTCACCGTGAGGTGGAAAGTAAGAAGCGTACCTTCAAAAGAGGGCTCCGTTCTGCCTTTTAAAGCACTTACTTTTGAAACACACTATTTAGAGAGATTGGGAAGTAGCCTGTCTTTAAGAGAAGGCTATCCCCCAGAGTTTGACAGAAGCATAGAATCGCATTTAGGTTGCAAAAGACCCTTAAGATAATTGAGTCCAGCCACTAAATGGACTCGTGATGTCCACCGCTTTAATAAAGAGCAAGTCACTATCTCATGTATCAGACCTGAAGTAACTTCACACATCACAGACAGAAGCACAGAATCACACAACAGCTAATGCTGGAAGAGACTTCTGAAGATCATCTGGCTCAAAGCAGATCAATTAGAGCAGGCTGCTAGGATTACGTCCTCTTGGGTGGTGAATATATCCTGGGGATTCTACAACCTTTCTGGTCAACTTGTTCTACTGTTTGACTTCTCTGACAGTAAATAAGTTTTTTTTCTTATGTTTAAGTAGAATTTCCTTTATTTCAATTTGTGCTCATTGCCTGTCATCCTGTCACTGGGTACCACAGAGAAGAGTCTGGCTCCATCTTCTTTACTCCCTACCATTAGGTATTTATATACATTTAGAAGATCTGCCCTGAGCCTGCTCCTCTCAAGGCTGAACAGTCCCAGCTGTCTCAGCCTCTCCTTGTATGTCAGATGCTCCCATTCTTTAACCATCTCAATGGCCCTTCACTGGACTTGCCCCAATATCTCCATGTCTTTCTTGTACTGGGGAGCTCTGAACAAGAGAATAGTCTTTCTGCCTTCATCTCACTTCATTTAGTGGTGTCTTATGTCTCTTATATACTCCTAGTGCTATATGCTTTACCATAAAATTATTCACTCTTATATCTCATCACATGTTCTCTGCTTGAACTAGATCTGCATTTTTATTTAATGGATGTGAGACTTTGTATATCACAACTTATGACAGTTACTTTTAATCTCTTCTGCTAAGAAAAACACAGAATAGTCCAGCAAGAGGGTTGTTTAATTTTGTTCAAGATTTTTTTGAAAAGAAAACCATTAGTAAAACAAGGTGAATCATCATCTTTCAAAGCAGCTGTAATGTTATAATGACTTACATCAAGCCCAGTAAAATAAGGAAATCAATTATTGCATTGTCTTAGATTCAGAAGTAATACAACTCTCTTCTTACAGTAATACAACATACATAATCTCATCAGCAACAGTGGATATATAAATTAAGAGTATACAATTAATCAATCAGACTATTCCGGAATTAATTATGTAAAGAAAAATCAGCAGGCAAGGGCAAGATTGTATATAACACCACGTTTCTCCTATTGCTAATGACACACTTTATGTATTTCAGTCTGATTTTAAATTTAAAACAAAGAACATAGTCTCTCTAGGGCAGGACCAGTGATGAATTTTACCAGCATTTTGATCTCTGAATTATTTGTGTTTATATGAGACATCAGTCTTGTGCCCTTTAGTTTCACCTGCTGTGTGTATCATGGTGCTCTCCCATGATCGGCTCCACTTGTCTAGTATATTGCAATATATTATATGTAATAGCCATATCTTCATTGCATAGCACTGTCTACTTACCTCTGAAGATCCTCAGGAGCCCATTCTGTGACTGCACGCTACATTTGCAGCAGCTCTAGGTAGGTCATAAACACATAAGGAGTATCAATCCTCATGCTTCATGATATAAAGTGTATGCCTGTGGGATGCTGTGGAGTTTCCATAGTTATCAACAACCAACGACAACATTTTCCACAACTGGAGAAGTTCTATCCTGTGTGTAAATTTTTAAACTTCCTCTAAATATTCAGCTGCAGGACACTGAAGACAGAAGGGTGTCCTTTGGTCTGACTTATAGTTGGTTCTGAATCTGCATTTCCCTTCCTTTCAAATCACTACTTTAATAACTATTCCATGACTTTTCTGTAGGCTGCTGATATTAAGACAGAGTCAGCCTGATACCTACAGTTTGGTAATCACTACAAAATTCAGTTAGCCAGGCCTTTTGTATATGATAAAAATTCTTGCTAATTAAGAAATATGAAAGTGTTTCAACTGGTATTCCGGCAATACAATAGATAAAACTGCAAGAAAAAAGTTTAATATTTTTAATACTGAGGACCAGACCACCAGCAGTTAAAAGAACCTGGTTCAGCTGACTCAGGACTGTGTTGACAACAGCCTCTCCTGTTTCAGATGGTAACAAACTAAGCACATGGAAGTGTGACTACTTTGCTTTTCAGGTGCACTTATTCTAAACTGCCATAAAGCTTCAGGTACATAGGATATGATTTTACCATTGACCTGAGCAAAAGAACTTGTCTATCTCTTCATTAGAGAATAAAGCACTCCTCCTTTTGCCCCTGCCTACTCATCTGAGGAAATACGGAACAAAACACCAGTGGCATAAAGCCAGGGATACTGTGTGAACGCTAGCCAAATAAGCTTCAGCAGAAAAGGTTTCTCCCTGTGCTTCTTTGTGCCATCAGATCCCACTGAATTCTAGGCTTACTGCTAGATTACTAAATAACGTTACAGCTAAGGGAAACCAGGCTCTTGAAAATATTTCATTCCAAAAACTTTACAAAAACTTCTTTCTACTTTGTCTCCTTCCAAAAGCAGTATCATTTCAGTGCAAGATAGTCACAGGCTGCAATACTACCGTCTTTTTTAACAATTCACTAATTGCTAGCAGGTTTCCAGATTTTTATGCAATCTTAGTCAAATACATTACTTTGTAGTCTATTCACTCAGAATGGCTGAAAACAGTTACCAGACATTACCCTAGGTTCTTGGTCGTTTCAAACATTGGTTTGAAACCAATGTTTCAGTATGACTCACAGATAACTGGTGAGATTTGGTGTAAGTTTCATATACCTGCAGAAACAGTCTTTATCACTTTAGTACGAATCAGAACTGAAGTTACATGACACAGCTAACTACTGAAGACTTACATACGCTTTCCAAATAACTGATTTTCACAACTGAGAAAATGCCAAATGGGCAAATATTGCACTGGACTAACTGCAGCTACATATCTGTTCTCTAACACAGACCAGCACCAGAATCTTTAGAACAAAATGCAACCTACTAATGTAGACTGGAAGGGTACAGAGCAAGACAAAAGTCTCTTACTCATTGTACTGTGAAGCAGAACAATAGTCTCTTTGCTCTCTTCTTCCTTTGTGTTCAGTGGAACATTAATAGATTTGAACTCATAGTTCATCTGATGAAATTACTGCACTTTTACATACACTTGGCACTTAAAAAAAAAAAGGCAAAAACATACCAACTATATCAAAAGAGGAAAGATGATCTTATGGAACAGCTGCTCATATATTGTTACTACATTATTAACTCTCTTAGGTGTTTGCAATTGCCTTGATCTCAAGTCCATGGTTAACGACCCTCCTATTGCCAATCTAATTGTAATGTGACTGCTTACAAAGTAGGGACTTTAACCACCAGTGGGAACATTCTGCTGCTACCAGCCTGGACTGGCTGTTGAACCTTTATGTCTGTTATGGTCAAGACAAAATTTTCAGTAGTCATGACCTCAGCCATACGTTGTCCCTGGGATGAATGGGGTACAACTTTTAAGTAGCAGTTTATTACTCGTCTGCTTTTGCTTCTGGTGCTAATGACACCTGGTCAGCTTGTACCAGGGGTGCTTTAGGGCTTTTTGCTGTTGTAGAATAAAGTTCTTCTTTCTCCAGTTGATTTATAAAAATCAATATAAAAATGCTGGCTAATGCCCACCTCTTGAAAAATGCATACCTGGGAGTTATTCTGCCCATACATTTCCTTCCTTGCCTCCTACTGACCAGAGACTTCAACAAAATACTCAGGTGTTTGCAGGGCCACTCTACTGACTCTAGAAGGGGGAAAAAATATAACTGACTTATTAATGATATCTGTTACATAATACAATGCATTTGAAGAAAGAAAATATCTACCTATTATGGTCATCTTACCTTTCACTGGGACAAAATTTTAGAGCACAGTGTAACTTGGAAGTGAAGAAGGTCTCTTTAATGAGTGTGGAATAGCACTCTTTCATCTCAAAAGACAGGTTTATGGAGGAAAGTGCACTGCTACAGTCTCATTTTATGACTTCACTGTCAAAGGATATCAATCACATATTTCCTGAACACTGCCCTCATTGGCTTCGCATAGCTCTTGTAACATTGCATAAATAAAATCAAGATAAAAGAGAAAACTCTAAATGTTCATACATATATAGCACATGGATTCTGTGTGCTCCTGTCACACTCTGCTGGTTGCTTAGCTTGAGAAATACAGCAAAAAAAGGACAAAAACTATTGAGATATGTCAGTCCATGTGACTCTAGACAAATAATTTATCTGCCGCAGCCTACTCTTTCCTATGGTTTGTTATTTTAGATGGTAAATTTGGAGTAAAAATTGTGATTGAGAATGTACCAGTAGTAAGAAGTGAAATAATTGATACACAATTCACTTTCTCTCGAGTTACTCTAGTAAGAGCGACACAAGCACAGTCAGCATTTCAGAAGTTTCTGGAGAACACTACTTTGATCAACTGAAAAATATGACCTCAGCCAAAATAGCATAATATATATTCTTTGGGATGTCTAGCACTTAATTGTACTTAATGTGTCTGCAAGTTCCACCAAAGTTCCATCAAAACAGAAATTACTACTGAAAGACAAAGCATCACTAGGGAACGGTGAGCAACTGACACCTTTGATCTTCTGGCTCATCTGGCCCAGCAGGAAACGTGAAGACTTCCTGAGGAAAAGCCCTCCACGCTCTGGCAGTTTGAACCCAAAGAAAGCAGAGCAGCCACTCCCAGAGCAGGCTTCATGCCAAAACAGACGGTTTCCTTAAAAAAACTACTCTGGTTGTGTTTGCAGGTTTTTGTTGGGTTTGTTGTTGTTGTGCTTTGGTGGGGTGTTTTGGTTTTGTTTGGTTTGGTTTTTGACCCTAAGTTTTTTCCCCAGAGTTACGTGTGTAAAACTGAACATAGGCTAACACTTTTTGCTAGTTTAAAGTCAGCATGCCACACTTGCATCACTCAGCTCTTAGTCATGCACTGATTAATATCATGTCTGTTTCTGTTTTGATCTGCCATTTTCTTTAATATTGCCTTTAAGAAAAAGAGATGGTCATGGAAATGAGCTGTTTCCCTGCTGAACTGATGAGCACTGGCATATATGCAGACATTTCCCATCCTCATTACAACAAAAAGCAGAGAGTGAATTTAAGGTACACGTAGGTTCATATGTGGGGAAAAAAAAAAACAAAGCACCATAAGTATTCTTTACCACTTTAAAGTTGTCATGTGTTTTTCAAGATTTAATTTTTCAGATGATCACAGATTAAAAAAAAAACTAAACAAACCACCATGATTCCTTAATAAACACAAATTTGAGGCAAGAATCTAAGTATCCCTGATGCAGCATGGTTCCTACTGATACCAACTTAAGATCTGACTGTATATTGAAAACTCGTTTCCATTTTAAAAATTCTGAACTCCCAAAGTGAGTGCAGAGACTATCCACGGGGCTTCATTCAATCAGGTGTGAGTGAAAATAACTCTCCTCAACCTATTACCACAAGACAAGAGAATCTGAAACAGGAATAAAAGGAGAGATTGTTTGAGAAGCTACTGATTAACAGTACAGAAGTATCTGAGCAAAAAAGTGCCTAATCATCTGGTATACCAACAAGAGAAAATAAACATTAAATAAATAAATAAAGGTCCTTTTATTGTTATCTCTGGCGGATAAGTAGATACTTTTGCCTTGATGGCTCTGCATCCACTTGGAAACCTGAGCTTCTTTAAAAACATCTTTTACCTTCTCCGCACATTCCACTTCAGCAGGAGGTTGTTGCTTCGTAACATTTGAAGTCAATACCCAAAACAGAGTGACAATCATTAAAAATTAGGCCTCCTTGTTTTGATTTACTTAAAAGTATTGACTTCAGGATAGGCAAGAGCATGATCTGAATCATATTTCCTGCAGTAATTAGAGCTGATAGCATTTCTAGTAGAGATAAGATCATCCAAATAAATTAATGCAAATGTAAAAATCTTTGTGTTTGGTTAAAATGGCATAGCATCTCAAGTCAGAAGATGGGAAACATCTGTTATCAGTTAAACTATACTTTTATCAGACTTCTTATTTTTCTCACTTTAGCTAGTGCACAAATAGCCTCACCTTTTTAAATGGCACAAGGAGGAGTACAGATCAAAGCCTTAGACAGATGTCATCTCATGCTGGTAGTTTTCCCCTGTATTTTGCAGTTGACCTGAGTAAGAGTTACTTTGAAGATCCACAAAAGGGCATTGAATATCATAAACAGAATTACAAAATATTTTATGCATGTAAAATGATAATGTTTTAAGTATGTGTCCATATTCAGTTGTTATCACTAAATACGAACCAAACTAGAGAAGGGAGAGCAGAAATGGGCTTGGAAAGAACAGTATCATTTTGATTGTGATGCTCCATGAAAAAATTCCACCACACACACTCTTTCATTAGGTGTTTCCAAAATTCCATAATCCATGGTGCTGTTTCTCCAACTCTCCAACCACAAAGCCATCTCATCCAGGAATAGCACATGCCAGCTATTCCCTCCAAATATAATAAAGTAGGAATTTCTCCTCTTTTCTTACTACATGTAAATGCTCTTGAAGAACTCTCACCTATTTCTCTGTTTTCATTTTGCCCCACCAACTTTTTCTGGCCTCAATCAAGGAAAATTTCTTCACTTCCAACCCACTGATATTTTTCACCTACTTGAAGAAATCCCTTCTCCTATTTATCTATCTGTGTTCTTTCATCTCCCACACTAGCAGGCACCAGTGGTTCTCCTTGCTTGCTCTAAATCTCCCAGGCTCATTAGTCCTCTTCTCCGCCCTTGATCTTCATCTTCTTCACCTTTGTGATTGTCTTCCATGTGCTTTCTGATATCTGTGACTTTCTGAAAACCTTTTCCTTTAGCACTGCAGTACTTCTGCTTTCTTCTGTGACCATCTCCACATGATCCTCTAACCCTTCGGTATTTCTTGTTATTGCTGTAAACTGCTCACCTTGTACTTTGCTTGCAGGTCTGCCTCCATTGGCTTCTGAGGAATCAGGCTATTTCTTTTGTCCTTTCCTGATCAATCCTGATGCTCTTTCTGCCTTCCGCTCCATGAGTCATCCTCCTTTGTTTGTTCTTCTACACCTCTCCGACACATTGATCTCAGAGCTTTACTAAGATATAATAGATCATATCTCCCTCTACCCATTCGGTAAAATCTAAGTGACCAAGCTTCCCTGTCTTTTCTCATCAGCTGTTTTTATCATGTGCAAGGAAGTTATTGTTTTTATAGCTATTTCTAAAATTATGAAGTTATTTTTGGAGAGTGCTAGCATTGCATTAAGCTACCTCCTCTATTAAGTAGAGGTCTAGCCTTAAAAAAAAAAAAAATTACTCAGAGTTTCCTGTTCAAGCTCACCAGAAACTATTTATAGATAATGAAGAAACAAACATGTTTTACAACTGTAATTCTAATTTGCTCATGCTTTTAGGGTTGTAGGTATTAGGAAAGTACTGCAGAATACAATTTCATTAGGTCATTCCTACTGCCATGGAGAGCAAACCTTGCTGTGAGCTTCGGAGACAGATATTTTTGCTATACGCACAGTAAAAGTGCAACACAAGCACTATTGATGCAATGTTGCCCACTCTATATTTCAAGTAGCTTCAACTCTTAACTTAGGGCTAGAGTTATGAATCAATCTCCACTTCTGCTCAATACCTTGACCTCTTTCTTTAAACAACAAAGGCTAGCAATGGGGCTTCTGAAACACAGACACCTGTGCACAACCACCTGATTGTGCCCCCAGTTTTGTTTTTGTTTTTCTTAAAGTCTGTAACAAGTCCATGACGGTTTCTACAACAGAAACTCTTCAAGCTGATATTAACATGATAGAAACACTAACAAGATACAGTGATTTCACCTTTCTGGCTAAGATGTTTTTAGCTGAACTATACAAAGACACAAACAATAAGGACACCCATTCTCAGACAACCTCTTCTACCACCTATGGATATCAACAAGAGACTTTTCATTGACTTGGAGCAGGTCCTAATTAGTTGGGAACAGCATGTGCATGCTCCAGCACTCAGGGGATGAAATGGTTTGTTAGCAGAGCACATGGTTTTGATTAGTAGTCTAATGAACTAACACCTCATATCAACAGGAAATGCAGCATCTGGTCAGTGTTTCATTGCTTCCTTAAGCCCCAGCCACACCTTGCTACCCCCTCCAGCTGTCTTATGCTATATCCCAGTACACAAGAATGTCAAGGAAGTAGTTATTTGGAAGAAAATAGTAGATATTAGTATATTAATTACTACAAGTAAGACATGGGGAAAGAAGCGTTGCCATTTCCAATATTCTATGGAACAAGTTTCTGCCAACTGAGGCAAAAAAAAAAAATCTGACGTCTCCTCTAGTTTTAACTGTCCAATATTTTCTTCAGCATGTTCTATAAATAACTGACCAGAGTTAATGATGTCAAACACATTTATTCATAAACGTATTTGTATCTAGTAGTTGTTGAAATACTCTGCATGCTATAAAATATTGTGATAGTTGTATCTGTGGCAAATAACTTCACGTGGTTTTTACAGAGCTCCCCCACCCTGATCCCTACCCAAAATTCTAATTAATAGGGATTCCATATTTCCACACAGCTTGTCAGTTTGATTATTTAAGTACTTATTCAGTGTACTAAAGACCCTAATCACCCCTTCAAAGCATGCAGCTCTGTATAAGGCCTCCAATGTCTGAAATACATAAGGATCATCATCATCATAATAGCCTGGCAGCTGTGCTTCCTGTAAGCCAGAAAAGTTGGTCCTGTATACAACAGACACACCTCAGCTACTGTGTGCCATCTGCCTAGTTAGCGGTTAGACAGCCACAGCAGATAGAAACAGCTGCTCCTGACAATATGAAAAACATCAGTACTTCCTTAAAGGCTTTGGCAATGTGGATAAACAATTTCAGTGAAAAGAATATTTTAAATTGCTGCAAATTTTTGATGCAACTGCTATTATGCATCACACCACAACAAAGTGATTATGCTCAGTAGAATGGATTTTGTTCAGCAACTGTAAGAGTATTGAGGGGTTTTTGTTGTTGTTTTGATGTCAGTTTGTTGTTTTGTGGGTTTTTTGGGTTTTTTTCCTCCAGAGTTTTACAGAATACCAGTTAACAAGGCTAAGAAACCATTGTCCTGGACAAGGAGGTTTCATGGCACACTACAATAATTTACAGTGCCTTTTTTCTATTTTGTTCTTTCAAATAAAACAATTTTTACTTTCATGGGTTTATGGTGGACTACATCTTGCAGTATCTATTTAGGTCATTTATGTAAAGACTAGATTTCTGAGAAACCTCAATATTGTGTGTCTGGCCTACAACAAAAATATTATTTACAATAAAGTAAAGCATTATTATACTGAACTCCTTATCATCATGGGGACGGGGGGGGTGTT
>VXBL01005128.1:786191-865978 GCA_013400195.1 Aramus guarauna
AGGGCGGGCGATCCAGCAAACTAATTTGGGCCTGATTGCCTTGGACATGATGTCTCTGTTATGTCAGAGAAACATGAAAGCAGGATCCCTGACCAGCCTCCTCCATCAGCCTGCTATGTAATTCCCTGTCCTGAGGGGAATGGGGACACTGAAAAGGTGTCCCAGAGTGCCTGCTTTCATGGCCCTGGAAGCCACTAGCAGGCACTATCAAATAGATTTATTCCAAGGCACCTGGGCATCTTATTTAAAATAAATAAATAAAAATTGAAACAGCGATGCTTGTGAACAAAAACAATAAAGTATTTGTTGGTGGTTTTGGGGGGAGAGGGGAAGAGGGAGGGAGATGGTAACATTGGAGTTGTTCTTATAAAGTCCGCTTGCTACTAAAATAACAATAAGCATAAATTTGCTTATTAAATGGTTGCAAGACTAATCTTTCTGACAGAGCCTGCCAAAAATACTAAGGCCCTGATTTTGCAAAGCTGATTCATGCAGGATCCCATCTTTGCCAACAGAGGAAAGTTTGCACTGATGCAAAAAACAGGATTTTAAACACATACATCCTTAATAGATTGATACAGTAGCAAGTAGTATAATGTCTTCTAGAGATCAATAGATTTTACATTTAAATTTTGTAAACCACGAAGGTGTCACAGATTTGATTTACACCATAAGACTTATGTCTTCTCTTAAAATTACCATTTTTATACATTTTGTCTATAACAGGTTCACATACCTACTTGTGGTTGCAGTCTTTCACATGTTTTCCAACTATTCTTCCAGATTGTTGAAGGAAATTTCAACATCCTCACCTCACCAAGTCTCAATATCCATCAAAGCATTACATGAATTTTCCACACACACACCCCGGAAAGCCACACAGAGTTCCTTATAAATGCATTCGCCAATATTCTACCTAATGTAAATTATCTAGCAGAGGTGCAGATGTGTGCTCAGCAAGTCAGACTGCTGACAATAGTTTTGCTTTCTTCATCACCCTTGCGGAGTGGCACGCGAACCTCCTATGAACTTGCAGAGAGCAGGATGAAAATAACTCATTTTTGGTATGCTTGTCTGGAATTGTGCCTCTCTCCCTAAGCTCTAACAATAGACATACAAAAGTCTGTGAATCTGAGAGAAAGAATTTTATGGAGGTTTCACTTAGATTGGAACTCAAGGTGTTCCCTCAAAAGAGCAAACAGCTATAGAACAAAAAATGGGCTAAAAATCCCTAAACTTTGCTTTCTCTCAGTATACTGTTTACATGGTAACATGGCTTATACACTTTGCAATGTACAGCACTGACTGGATTTATAGCCTGCATTTCCTACCAGTATAAAAAGAATGATTTTGGTGGCCTACATCCAAAGACACAGCAGTGGATCACTGTTCACGTTACTCAGTGATTGCATATAATTTGGCATCACTGAAACAATCGCAGCTCTGAAAAGGTTGAGCTCTGGGCTATTATGAAGACTAAATTAACTCTCATCACTTGAGTGAATGATCCATTCACACCAAGGTCAAAATGACTAGCTGAGCAGCATGGGAAAGATGACACTATAGCTGACTGACCCGCAGTTGTGTGTGGATAAGACTTCATATTTATTCTCTCAGACAATCTGGATTTTACTGACAACATTAAATTAGCCATTTACTGTAAAAAATAGTGGAGGAAAAAAAAAAGTAAAATCCAACCTACCCAACAACCCCCCCCCATCCCCTCTGCTACTTGGGTTCAGACAAAAGTACAAGCGCTGTGTGAAAGTGACTGAAGTTGCTGTGGCAGAAATGAAAGTTCAGGAGGAAAATGAGGTGAGATTTTTCTTGGTTTCCTCTTGGAATCTCTTAAACTAGCCTATAGATCAGACACTTGAGTGCACTGGCAAGACATGAGAATAGGGAAGAAAGGAGGTTAGCAGGTGCTTAAGAGAAATAGAAACTAGGATCTCCCAAAGAATACAAATTTCTTTTTCTGGAGAAAGAAGAAGGGTTTTCTTGTTATTAATTCTTCTTTCCTTTTCTATCCCAAATTTGAGTAGGTCAAATATAAAATCTCCACATGGTAGGATAGTCTGATACTGTTTTTTCTGAATTGCAATTAATTATTAAAATAGAAAAAAACTTCTTGCAGAACAAAATATTTTTTTTGCTAAATAGCCACCTGAAAAAGTCAAATTTTTTAACTTTTGAGTCATTATTAATCTCTGCATCCATCTGCACTGTCCTAAGTTCAGTTCTGATCCTCCATGGCTCACATTGCACATTGCTGTGTGATTGTGGAACATCCTGTTATCGGTGACAGTGGCTAAACTACAGAAAGATATCACGATACGTCATGGGATATACAGTCCAGCAGAGACACAGGTCCCACTGTGGAGGAGCGGGAAATAAAAATAACTACCTACAGTTTCCAGTATAGGCCCAGGGGCACCAAGAGCATGAGCTGCAGCACTACCTGATCATGGGGACCTCTGCCTCATGCCAGTCCACAGTAATGACTCAGTCAAAAGTGGCTGCTATTTTTGATCCACCATTACATGGTTTGATTTACTTTTCCTGACAGGAAGTTTACCCAAAGTATCATTTTCCCACAGAAAATCTTAATGACTTTTTTTTTTTTTTTTTTAAATGGGGGAAAAAAAACCCCGTTTGACTAATTATTTTTGATTGCCCAAACTCTTCCTGCTCCTTTCAGGAGCCTGGGCTGCATGTCAAATGATTCTGCCTAAGCTTCAGTACACACTTGTTCTGGCTCCTAAACCTAGGTGGATTTGGTTATGCTGGCTCCTCAAACTTACTGAGTTATTTCATCTCCCAGTGTATGAGCATACTTTCAATTAGAAAGATGAGTCTTTACATTCTGAGAGTACTAAACTAGTTTCAACAAACTCTCTTCCCATCACCTTTGCATACAATTACACTTCATGAGCTGTCTAATTGGCTCTGACCTCAGGACTGACGGAGCTTCTCCTATTAGAAGTAGCAGATAACGTGGTCTGGACAGGTAGTCTAAGGTTTCTATAGTTATTTGCTTCTTACCTTTCTAATTCAGCAGAATGCCAGGCAAGGAAATACACCACTCTAATCTGACCTGTTCTTCAAAAAGCACAGGGCTCTGAAAAGTATATATAACTGCTGTTTGTACTGGCAGATTCTTGTTCTCATCAAATTTTGGGTAACATTGTCAAATAACTGCAGTACTTCAATATCTATCAACAGGATTGCAAGGAAAACTGCAGTTAGAATAATTTTCATTTAGCTAAGCACAGCAATTAAAAACACAATAATCTGGGATGAAGAGTTTCCCAGCTTTGAACAATTTCCCTCAGAAGTGATTTTCAGTAAGACTACTGCAGAGAGGAAGCAGCATCATGGAGGAGTGAGAGTCCCAGCTTCCAGAGGGATTGCAGAGTCCTTCTGGTAAAGCCCAAGTAAGGAAAATGAGGATAGCACTTTTTAGAACTAATTTTAGACATACTACAGTTGTAGTACTAGAAATAGTTAGAAATATTAGTTGTTATTGAAGGAACCAAATCAGTCTGAGGGTAATGACAAATGAAACCAAAACCAAACAAAATGAACAGAGCCAAGTCATTCGACTTTCTACACTGCAATCTCTCTATACAATCTTACTGTCTAAACAGGTGTTTGAGATCATCAGAGGAAAGATGCTGTAAAAATGAAAGTATTTCCATTGTTTTAAGGTCCTCTGTGTTTCCAGAGTGTGCATAAACCTTAAGTACTAATTTGCAAAACAGCTCTGGGAACTAGAACAATTCCCATTTTACTGAAATACAAATAAGTTAAACCATTTGAGCACGTATGCACAGCTGGTCAGTCTTCAAAATAAGAAGTAGTTGCTTCTGTCTTTCTATTGCATGTCTGACATGTATATAACCAAATCGTTCTGTTGGTAAACAGTTCACCAGTAAGCACATACTTTCTCCAGATGGATTCATATTATTTTAAATCTCAGTATTGGTCAGCTCATTTCTCTAAAATATTCTTGCTCTGTCAATTTCTAAATAAGAAGTTTCTTGAGAATTACATTGCCTTGACATGATATTAAGATTATCTACAGGATAAGTAAATATATTTCTTATATTTAGAAATATTAGGAGATATTGAAATATACAGTAGGAAAGCTTTTCCTGTGGAAACCAAAACCTATAAAGAGTTTGTGTAAAAATCAATAGATAGTTTCTGTTCAAACACTTAGGGCTCAAAGAAAATCATATTGTAGACTCCCATCCAGTTTTCTCCCCTAAGTAGATCTCAGCCATTGTCTCATCAGCCTTTGGAAAGTGCCCTGACTACGGAGACATTCTTAAATTCCACTTTGATGTTGCTCCATGCTGTACAAAATATTTGAATACCTAGTGACCTGATCCTTGTGCCCTAAATCAAAGTGAAATTTTCATCCTCATATGAAAAACAAAGATTCCGTTTTGGCCCAACCTAAATTGTTTTTTTATCTATTCATCAACCCCCATGTTCATTATTTCTGAGTCTAGCTTACTGTTTTGGCAGAGGAACACATGACTTTCTAAGAGAGATACATAATGACTGTTTAGAATATGCTAAATATTTGTTTAACATTCTTTCAGCAAGTATCTTTCTCCAGAAATTAATATGGCTGAATATTTGCAGAGAGTAAACACTAGGAGACTCTAACATAGGCAAAGGAGATGAAGTTAAGTGAGCAAATATTTTTGCCACCTGTTCACTGCTGATATTTAGCTTTCGTCACTTATTAGGTAAGACTTGTTCTCTACAACCATTTAACAATCAGACTACTAATCTGAATGGGAATTCTCTGGAACAAGAGTCTAATAATTAACATGTGAAAATCTAGCCACTTAGAGCTTCTCTTTTTGAAACAGTTCCATACTATTTATTATCTTAATTTTTTATCTTCTCTTTACCACTCCAGCCAGAGGTTCTTGATGTGACCAAGAAAGAGAAAGGAGAGGAAAAAACAGCAATACTTTTTTTTTTTTTAAAATAATAATAAAATATAGAATTTATAGGTAGAAAGACAAGAATTGCCTGTGGATCTGGTCTGGGGAGAGTAGACAAAGAATCCTGAAGAAACTGCAGCTAACAGTATAAGAATCCACTACAGAGAAGAACTAGAGTGTTTTCTAGCTGAACCTATGATATTAAAAGTAAAGTCAGCAACCAATTTTAATATTATCCTATATATATATATATATATAACCTTTAAACACATTACATTTTGGATTTACATACATAGATTGCAATGTTTGTTTTGGACTGGAGGTACTAGAGCTGACAAGTGTAGACTAGACAATATGATGCTGAGTTTCTGAAATTACTGAGACTAGTTGATGGATAAGGATTATTACTTTCTGCACTTGTTTCTTCTATGTTTAGCACTTCTTTCACTCTCTGATCATTCACATTCCCAAAACATGTGGGTTTTTTTGGTTTTGGTTTTTTTTTTTTTTTTTTAATAGTTCACTTTTAAAAATCATGTATGAGTACAGAGGCATCTAGCAGATTCTGGATTACTGTCATGTGCCCAGATCATCTCACATTCCTATAAGCCAGCCTTGGAACTGAACTGGGATCACATTCAAAGCAAAGTGAAGACAGTTCAAATCTTATAAAAAGCAACAAACCTTAAGATCTGAGCTACAGTCATCTGAAATCAGTGGAAAGACACTTCTGTCCACACATACAATATTTAGCATACTTTGCTCAGTAACAGTAGGAAACAGAGGAAGACACTTTACCATTTGACTTTAACTTTTCCAACAGTATGCATGAAAAAGAAAATACGCGTATTTTCTTAAAAATTTGGAACAACAAGGAAATAAACCCTTACCACATCATCTTCTAGGGTCTCTGGGATTTTCAGCAGAGTAGCACCTATCCAATATTGTCCAAGAAAAACTCATAACTTTCCAGGTTTGTTTGGTCTCCACAGGTTCCTGTGATATACTGGAAAGGCTGAAGTAACCTTTAAAGCCTAGTAAGGAGTTAGTTAACATTCACCATTGCCTGTATCTACCCTTTCTATTGTCTTTTCTCCTACTGCTTTAGCTCCATTTTTCTGTTTATCTTGCAGCTCAAGAATGAAGTCGTCCTCCAACTGTTGTTCACCATTCCTGACAAAATTTGCCCTAGAAATAAGGCACAAACAAGTCAGGAATAAAGGTACCTAAAATTCTGCAAAGCCAGAACATAAAGACTATTGTGTTCATAATTGCTGGGTTCTGAATTATAAGAAGGTTTAATCTGTTAAACTTCAGCTGTTTTCAGACACAACCATTGATTTCAAAGCAACACACATCCTAAGTCCATAGTGCTTTAACTATGCTTTAACTATGGTCTTCATTTCTTAGGCAGCAGGCAGTTGTGAATAAAAAGACAGAAGCCATAAAAAAAGTAAGCAGACTGGTGAATGCATCTTGGAGTTTGACTTCTGAATCTCACATGAAAGTCAGATGGGTAATTTGCTGCTTATCGAAGAAAAAAAAAATCAACTCAGATATTTTCAGAAGTACTTTGAGATTTGGGAGTTCAATTCTGTAATACTTGTTTCCCCAATTTTTTAACTCCTTTGAGTTCAAAAACCCTCTAATGAAGGGAATTTAACAAGCTACAGGCTCCTACATAATGCAGAGTACTCAGAACAGGAGAGTATTTCAAGTAGCAAAACACTGTTCATTAGGGAAATGATCGCATTTGCAAATCTTCTGAGCTCCATCTCCATGTGTTCAACATTTATTTGTTTCCATGGAGTTTTCATCCAATCTTTAATACTTGTCTATAAAATTTTAAAAATAAACAAACAGCTCCTACAACATACTAAGCAAAGCCTGAGGCAACTGAAAATGGAAGGAAGGTTTCCAACTCATCAGCAGGTGAATATTTATAAATATGTATGGTATACAAATGCAACAGTATCAGTTTCAAAATTTGAAACCTACTTATGCTGAAATTTAATCTAAGATTCTAATATTCTTTGCTCTTTGTGCTAGAATTCTGTTTCTAATAGGGTTTTATATTCTTTGTTCTTTGTGCTAGGACTCCGTTTGTTATACGGAAAGGGTCCTGCCTAAGATTATATTTGTTTTCAAAGTTTAAAACATGTTCCATAATATTCCAGAACTATGAACCCGTTCACTTCCTATATGATGCCTTTTCAGTAGCATTAATTGATGAGAGGGCTGAAAGTAACAAAAAAGAAAGAACTAAATTTCAAACTCTTACAGTCATAAAATGCATGCCTTCTTTCTTTGGGGGTAAATTTGTCTCAAGAACCTCAAAGAAAATTCAATTAAGGTAGATGTTTGATACTCAAGGAAACTGAAAGCAAAAGCATACATGATTTCCCTGCTTTACTATAAGCAATGATTCCAAATAAATTTGGATCTTTTAATGGAATTGCTCATCTGGCAATATTAATACAGAAAACAAAGCTCTCGCTTGAACATCATCTCTGGAAAAATCACCTGGAATATGTATTCAGTAAACAATGTTGCAGTACTGCTACTTTAAGTAAACTTACTGTGTGGGTGGTCTATACCAATATAAAGTGACTTTATTCCTGAGAAATTACTCCACTGTGAAAACAACCATACTGGACACCTGAACAAGAAGTATAAGTACAATAAGTATCTCCCACATGTAAATCAGTGGATTAGAGTGTAAAAGTCCACCTGACATTCAGAAACTTATGGTTTTGCCTTGGAACTAAGGATTCATTGAATTCAAAACTTCAAGTAAATCTCAAGTATCCCAAATTCTCATTAACCAAAACCAATTAGCTGCAATATTCCCATGTACTGTCACTGCAATTCTGTTACAATAGCAAAATCATTATGGTACAGGGTACCGAACCTAATAGAACATATTTAGAAATAAGCTTTACAAAAGATTTGGGTTTTGTTGATAACCTTAATTCAAGCTTAGATCAACTTGTATTTAAACAAACTGAACAATGGTTTGTTCGTTAAATAAATAAATAAAAATCAGGAAGATCTCTTGCTTCCTAATCTTGTCAGGCACTCTGTTTCATCAGAACAGAGGGAGCTTTTCCTATTCTTCCACAACAATACCTTCACCTCTGAGGTAACTGTGCACTCATGGACATTAAAATAAATTTTGTCCTCTCCTGGAGACTGAATGGTTTGTGTACAGCTGCAATTACCTCTGAGGAAAAGCTGGTGAAAAGAGAAATCTGTGATGACCACTGAAAGGGACTCCTGTCATTCCAAACAAATACACATGAAGCTGGAAGCCAGATTAGTGACTTAATCATAAACTATAAGTCAATAGACAGGATTCCGTTATAATCCATCCAAGGCCAGGTTTTCATAGTTCTTATGTTATAAAATAGGACTGCTGCAAAGGTTATTCTTCTAGGGGATTATTAAATGGCCATTTTGAAGCCTCCTTTCTTTAGGCTAAAGAAAACAGAGGAAAGCGGGAGACAGTTGTATAATTTCCTGAAAGACACTATGAGAAACTTATCCTCACCAGGAACCACGTTATCCATCTGAATCCATAATAACGTGCATTTAGGTTTGGAACTTCTCCAACATCAAATTGATTTGCCAAATTTCATAAAAAAATTGAAAAACCCCACTTTGTTTCCTCCTTGACGACCTCTGAAACACATTTCAGCCTCGGGCACTTTTTACAGCCATGCACAACAATTCAGAATGGAAAAAAATGACAGATCCCATACTCCAGCAGTGCCAGTAAGTACCATTGCAATAATGTTATCATTCACTGTCAGATACTGAAAAGGTACAAATTGAGGCAGACAGTATGACACTGTGGGTGCACACGGTACTGTGTGAGGCTTTTTCTTCTCACTACTCTTCATTGCTTATTCGTGCAGACACCACTAATGCATTTCCATCCAAAGGAAGGTTATGATAATGAACTACTAGTGCTTATTTTGCAAGGTGAGTTAAACTAAGTCTGAAGTCTAAGCTTGTAATATTGTGCAGTTCATAGACAGAATAATTTCAGATTGTTTCTTAGACTACTTGAGAACTGAGTTCATAAGCTGAGAATACTTGAGCAAAAACCCCAACTGTGTATTTCAAAGTTCCTTCCTCAACCATTCACTCTGTGTATGTGCTAAGCATGTGGCACACCCAGAGCCTGTTCTGTGTCCAAGCCTGTTCTATTTATCCATACCTCTGTGGTGTTTCCTGATCCTGTCCATTCAGGAACTGAGCTGCAAGCCTGGGAATCAAGCCAGACCCTTTCCTGTGGCAACACATGGTAGTAGCATGCCTGGAAAACCAAACGCTCTCCGGTCACTTAAAGCCTTGTTTTCCTACTGCGCAACCCACAAAAAGTCTACACTTTTTTTTTTACTCTGTAATAGCTTATGTCTGTATTACTTTGTTGCTGATAAGCCATGTTTCTATGGCTATAAACACCTAAAAGCTTATCCAAAGCTTGCTTAACTAGGTTCACGCTATCATACGGGCACTGATTGTATTTATTTCTTCAAAAGATGCTACCAGGTTTGTGGATGAAAAGCATATTCAGAGCATTAACCTGGTTTCCTCAGTTTGTCCACTCAAAACAAGCAATTCTGCCCTGAAAACTGAATTTCAAAGATTTAGCCTTCCCACAAGATTTTTGTGCTTTAAGTCAGTGTTAGCGTAAATGAGCTACAGTTCAAATCGTACATTTACAAACTTGTGGGAATTCTTCAGCGGTCAAGTCACCTCTCCAGGGTACCACTTTATATCAAGATGCCTCTGGTCAATGCTACTGCCTGTGATGGCGCAGAATTGCTGCCCAATGCCCATTGTCATGGGAAGCTGGGTTCTACACCTGCTGACCCTCAGTCACCATTGAAGTCACCCTTAACATTAGAAAATCATAAAACTTAGACAGTAATGTATTTGCAGTTACAGAAATTCACTAAGATTTGAGATCTGTTCTATTTTTTCTATTACCCAGCTAAAAACCTATTGCATTTTAGATATTCAAAGAATTTTACACATTCAAACCCTCACTGGATGTCTCTTCAAACATCCCCCTCTGCTCCAAGGATTTCCTGTGGTTCCTATAATCTTAATCTGGATGCTGAAGGAAATATTGACTCCCTTCACCTTACTTTTAGAAGTGTTAGTGTCCTTTACATAAGGTAAAAGAGCCTTTTTGCATTCAAGAGGCAAAGAGAAATGTGTTAACAAGTATCCCAACACTTTGCTTAATTATTATAAATTCTATACAAGACATGAAGTAAACTTATTAAACCTGGCTGTTGGAAGGGGGCAGGAAGGGATTCAACTCATGTTTCATCACACCTCCAAACCCGGGTTTCACACACACAAACCTACTTTGCATGAACCCATGAGCAAGAATAACGCACGCAATTGTGTCTTGATCTGGATATAGCGGCACCCAGAAAACTTTGACATGATCATAGCTCTACTTGGGCTTTGAGGTATAGTGTGACATGGACCCAATGGAACTTGACAGTGCTCCTTATCACTGACCCTTAGATTGAAATAAGAAACAAATTCTTATGGACAGATAATCTTCCCAGGAAGAGCAACCAAGTCTTATATGCAAAACCGGTGTAAGGCAACAATTAAACATGTTACTTGCCTGTGAAAGGAATAACACTTTCTGCACTGACCTTCGTCTCTCTTCCTGCTGTGCCTTCCCCCAAAATGCCTGTGGAGGTCAGTAATGCATAAAGCTGATAGGGGATTGTGAATACCAGGTCCATGCAATGTACTGATGATGGAATCTTTCCTCTGCAAATAAACGAAGGTCTGCCTACTGCCAACACTTCACAGGCAACTGCTGGAGTTGTCAACCACACCGCTATAAACAAATGTGTAAGTATATACATATTTAGACATATACACATATACTCTTTTTCTCACACACACACACTTCTAAAATCATGAAGCCTGCAAATTAATATGAAAGCAAGACAAAGTAGATGATCTCTGACCTGGACAGCTTGCTATCCAGTCTAATAACAGAAGCAGCAGCAAAGTGGGAGTATTTCAAATACAATAAGGGATAAGAGGAAGACAGGTTTACAGAATTATGAATATTAAGTGACTTGGTTTAAACAAATCTATGTTTTGGGGTTCCAAGTGTATTTCTTGTTTGTTTATTTGTTTAATTAGAGGATAATTGCTGTATGTAACCCTACAGAAATCAATTTTTAGGAGCTACTTTAATTAGACAAGATATTTGGTGGGAAACTTGAGAAAGTTATTCCTCTTTTGAGTGATTTTTTTTCTCTCTTCTTATTCATGTAGCCAATTGTTATCCCTAGTGAGGATATCCTCACACATTTAGGCAAGTGGATTTGTTTCTGTCTTTTTTATAAACCAGCAGAGGTATTCATACCACTTAGAACACAATACTAAAACGGTACTGATTAATAGCCCATTCTATCTACTAAATACAAAGAAAGGCATTCTGACTTTTATCCACTTCACTGCTTAACAGTGCAGTGAATGAGACCATTGCTGAGCAAACCAGTCAAATGAGCTTTTTCCAGGTAGATAACAAAGAAAACTAATTTGTATATTTGGCACTGGAGGACAAGGCAGCACCAAAACCTGAGAACTGTAACCATAATACAAATGAATATAAGTTTACGCTGGTTTATGATAAACTAAATATTAAACACCTTTGTACTCCAAGTATACATATATAATTTTATTTCCTGGAACTGGCATACAAAAGCACCTAGATTAGGCTGTAAAAGTTATCTATGCACAACCTTGAACAAGAAACTCTTGTTCTCAGTTATTTTTGGTCATGATTAGATGTTCATTAGGCACACAAATGCATAAGCTTTTTGCATGTGGAAAGGGATAAAGTTTACAGCAGTAGAGTCTATTACATGAATGTTAATAAATATAGTCAAAATCTGTGCATAGATGTTTAAGCTTATCTTTATCAGGAGAAAATTATGCTCTCTGATATCAAGTTAGTTAGCTAAGTTGATATAAAAATCTAGTTAGAAACAATTCATTTTACAATTAGTGGAGATCTAGTTAAAAGTCAGCAGTCCATAGTGCGTAACCCGTCCTGTCCTAAAGGGCATATCTAAATAGGCCAGATGAACTGCACCTAGGAAGTCCTCATTTCTCTCCATTGACTGTAAACGCAGTCTACAATGACTAGTTCAGGTATCAATAACTGTCCTTCATTCAACCTGCTAATTTATAGGAAGGCTACAAACTGTCTTGCTGCCACTTGATGCTTGGATGCTTCTATTTTAACATTAGAAAAAATGATCGACTCAGAGATACTGAAGACACAGCATCCCTGCATTGGAGCAGAGTTCCTCTGCTTCATGGAGAAGCAGAGATGCCATAAAGTCCATTTTAAGAAAAGAGAGTGCAAACACAGATACTTAAGTTTTGATCTGAAGTTTCCCACAATTAGGAAATACAAAGTTCCTGATTCAAACCTTTCTCAAGTGTTTTTGCTGTTTAGGTTAAGACAAAACTCGCTTGGATAAGCATGGAATTATACTGTTCCAGAATGAGTTCACAAAAGGGAGACATCTCAGGTCAGTTCAGCACTGGGCTCTCTGCTGCCCAGAGGACTAGCCCAAATCACACTTCAGCTGATAGACCCTGTTCCATCAACTCTCTCTGCTAGTGTATTCAAAAGAGGACAAAATTTCTCCCACAAAGAAAGAGCTAAAAAACTCAAGCAGCTATTTGTCCTCTCCAAGAGGCTTTCCTGTCTCTTGTACCAAGCAATATGCTAAACCAGCAGCTCTGCTCTAGTCAAAGTTAATTAAAAATTCAGGGATTCTGTCTGTGAAAAAAGTTGAAGCAGCATAGCTACAAAGGGCTTGACATGCTCCAGGTCTTGGGAACTCTGAAGCCAATCCAGCTTGTTATGATTCTTTTCTGTCCAGACCTATCATGATATAACATGGTGATCTGGGTTCTGTTCTGTAGTGACAGGCTATGACCAATTCCCTCTAAATTCCTGGCCTTCCAGTACTTGAAGAGGGCCTACAGGATAGATGGAAAGCAACTGTTTATCAAGGACTGTAGTGACAGGACAAGAGGTAATGGGTTTAAGCTGAAGGAGGGTCAATTTAGATTAGATGTTAGAAAGAAATTATTCACTGTTAGAGTGGTGAGGCACTGGAACAGGCTGCCCAGAGAGGTTGTGGAGGCCCCATCCCTGGAAGTGTTCAAGGTCAGGTTGGATGGGGCTTTGAGCAGCCTGGTCTAGTGGAGGGCGTCCCTTCCCACGGCAGGGGGGTTGGAACTAGGTGATCTTTGAGGTCTTTTCCAACCCAAACCATTCTATGATTCTATGAATTCAGAAGGAACTAGTTGCACACATCTGGCAGCTAGAGTCAGACTCCTGGATTACCAGCTACTTGTACCTTATTTTTCTTATTCAGCACTTCTGTTCTCCATACAGAAGTGTAAAGACATTCAGGATAATTTGACACTCTCTCATAGTATTGCTTTTCAAGGCCAAATGATAGTAAAATAGTTTTCAAGTAGGACTCAAGATGATTTTTTGGAAATCACAATAGTGGTGCTGCAAACTGAGATTCTTTTTATAAAGAGTTTCCCTCCATATGTTTCCATTTTAGCTCTTGCAAGATCTTTTCTCTAAGGTGAAAATTAAGGTAAAAACTTAAGGGCTTCATTTTGAAAGCAGATACCTTTAGTAAATTCTACATTCTTTCAATTAACTATTACAAATATACATATTTATGCAATATATGTTAGCACACACATAGACAAGGCAAGAATAGAAGAAAAGCAAAGCTTCTCTTCCAATTTTTTTGTGGAATGGAATTGCCATTGTGGTTCAGAACTCTAGTTCTTAGGAAAAAAAAAATAAAAAAGGACTTTTAGCATCTCTAGTCAGGTATGTACATTTCAGAAAGATGTAGCCAGAAGTGCTTTCAGCTCAACCGGCTGCTTTGCAGTGTCTTTATGAGTTTGCACAGATAGAAGAGGCTTTGTCCTCCTTCGTCTACCAGTACCTGAATATACACTATGAGAAAATTTTATGCTTTGTCCAGAAGTTTCGCTTTTCACTTTTCGCACACTTTTTTGTCATTACTGGTTGTCTTGGTGGGAAAGCTAGTAGGGTAGGTAGGTCATCATGTTTAAAAGAAGGATCATTGTACAATCCTAGAAGAAAAGAACATAAAAAAGACCCATAATGAAGTATTAAATCAGAGGAGTTAGCTGGTCTCCCTTCTAGCAGCACAAAACGTTCCTACCATCAAAAGTAGAATGACTTCTGTTGGAGACTCTTGCCAGTGCCATTATCATAGCTACTACTAATAGCATAGCCTACTCTCCCACTGAAGAAGTACATGAAAGAGTGAGGACTTAAAGATTCTTCACCATCCTTTGTCTGGTGGATCCTCTTAGTGTTTACTGAGGTTTTCAAAGGTAGTACCAAAGAGCAACAATGAGAGAGCAGCAGCCATAGCCTGATAGTCACATGCTTGGGTTGCCTTATGTTCCTGTCATCAGGTGGAGTAAGTCAGCATTAGTCAACTCCAGAGGGAACATATATGGAGAAAGGTTTTTCCTTCAAATGCAGAAACAGTGTCTGCAAATGACCTTTCTGCTGAGCACACCTGAGGTAGATTCATTCCATATTCACCAGCTGATTTCCAATTAGCACCTACGTGTATAAAACAGAAGGTAGGCACAGGTCCCCAGAAGCCTGAATCCAGATCTGAACCACAGCAAAAACCAAAAATAATCCCAACCCTCCTGAAAACCTAAAATAAGTAAACACAAAAACCACCACACACTTACATCACCTCCTCTCCCCTCATTTTGATCTATTCAGGAGTCACTGGGCCCCACATGCCCAAACAACACTCCAGAGAGAGACAAATAAAAGGACAAGGAGAAAACACTGATAAAAAAAACCAGACTTCTAACTTTGGTCTCAAGTTCATAATCAACCTGCAATTAGAATATACTTTGGAATCATTTCAATATTTCATCAACAGAATTTTGAAAGAATACAGATGGATTCTTCACCGAGTTCTTGATCATGGCAGAGAAACAAATGTAGTTTTAAATAATTCATCAGTTGCTGACTTTAAAATTAGACTTGTGAATCTTCCTCAAGGCAGAGGTCATGAAAATGGACATTCAAAATGCAATCTCCTCGAGTGAGTTACTCTTTCTCTAAAATTTATTTCTAGTTGAGAAAGCTCTTTTTGTTTACATTTTTCATTCCCACATTGTGGAATACTTGGGAATATACCTTGAAAAATAATATTAATACAGTTCTTATTTTGACTGTAAACTGTGATTACTACTCCAAGCTATTGGCAGTGACAGATATGTCATAACAGTTCTTAAGAATAACCATTATTCTTAATTTACCCATATCCTGGAAAGGAACTTGGGCATCAAATCTAAAGACGACTTTTTTTTCAATCGGTTTCTAAAACCATGCTGTTTAACCTGAAAGACAGAACTTATTTATTGAATTAGGGTTCCTTAGAGGTTAAGCAGGTAATCCATGGAGACCATTCCATAACTTTTCCTTAGCTGCCATTCATTAAATATGTTCCATCTCATGAACTATGAATCATTTCATTTTTAAGCGCTCTTATTTCCTTTAAATTTACCTAAAACTTTATTCGATTCAGTCAGTACAGCCCTGATAGACAGCTCGCATACATTTAAAACATTCCCAGTGGAGAAGCATAAAACATTTAAAATCTATATTTGATCTGACAACAGCAGCACTGTGTTTGAATTAGAAACAGATTAGACATAATTGAAGATAAAGAGGACACAAGCATCACTCCCATTTTGGTGGAGTGGGCTTTAAATTATCAGATTCATCCAGAATACATTACTGAGAAACATTGAATTGTTATCTTTAGACAGCCTTTTCTAAGAGTTTACAATTTCTCAGTTCAGTGAAGCTTGCCACCAGCTTGTTATCAGAACAAAAAACGAAAAATCATTCGGTTCAGAGCACAGAACTGATCTCACCTCCAAAAGTACACATTTTTCTTCTGATAACAGACACTTCTTTGGACTGCAGAGGTACCACTTCATGCTTTATAGTGAAGGCAATCTTTTTAAGATTCTTCCACTTTTCAGGTAATTCCTAACAACATTACAAGTAGATATTGTTTGTCAGTTTGCAGAGTCAACAACCCCCCCCACAAAGAAACACATACACTTTCCCCCCCCCCCCCCCTTTTTTTAAAAAACATCAGTTGTGTCATTCCTTCCCTATGTTCTTATGTGGTGACAAACATAGGCTCATTACTCAGGATAATTTGCAAAATGTAATTTTTGCAAAAGATTCAAGTTTGGTTACAATATCCTGCATTTTCATGTTTATGCATATTACATTTGGAAATAAATCTCAGCAATATTAAAAAAAAAACAAAAACAAAACAAAACAAAAAAAAAAAACAAAACAAAAAAACCACCCCAGTGATGCAACTCTAGTATAAAAGAAGTTTGATAAATACATTATTTTTTGACTCACCTGTAAGAAGAGTACAAAAATGCACATAGTGACAACTGAACGTAAGTCCCAAACTCAGTGTTAACTGCTTTTGTTTAACCTGCCTAGCTCTTAGCAAGAGTGTGCTTGACCCCAGTCTGGTCCCAAAAAAGTCATGTTCTTTACGTTGCTTCTAGATATCCTAAAGGCTCATCTACTCTACCAGATATACCTGCTGCTGACAAAAACGTCAGCCACAAGTGCAGCTGAATACAGACAAGGACTTGCTCACAACGTGCATAATTAGACACTGTAGTGTCAAAGGCAAGTACACAAAGATACATAGGGGTTTTGTTCTTGTTTGGGAAAACTTACGTAGGGCTTTTGCAAACATTTGTGTTTACTTTGAATGTCATTCTACATAATTCCACAATTCTGTGACGCAGCTGAACCTCACTGCCTCCTTGCAAGTCATATTGCTCAAAAAAGGTTTCCAATCACTCTTTGAAGCAAGTTGGCTAGAAGTTTAATAAACACTAGCAATCCTCTGATAGTGCATGCATAAATAAGAACACAATGAAATATCTGTCTATAAACCATACTTTAAAAAATATATTTCCCTGGTGAACTTTATTTTTCAGCTGCATTTAGAAGCATGAAAGATTGGAATTGAAAAGTAAAGAAATTATATGGAAAGACACCCCATTGTCACATGCAGAGTAAGTCTTTACACTTCCTGCAAAACACGCTAGGGAAAAAAAAATAACTACAGAAATACCTGCAGTCATTTAGAAAAATCAGATTGAAAGCAAAGCTCTAATTCATAAAGAACTAGTGTTTTACATACTAAAATAGTCAAATATTATAATGTTGCTATTTTTACTGCTTCAACTTTTGGTCTGTCAACACTTCCCTAATTAAAGTTGCATTAAAGAGCATGGCTCAAATTTTCAAGATTATCTTCAATTTGCACGTACCATCTGAGACCATTTCTTCACCTCTGTGTGCAAACAGGCACATACTCATCAAAGAGGAGCAAGGGCTGGCTGCTTCCCAAGGGAAGGTGAGCCAGGAGCAGAAGATCATCCCAGCACAGAGAATGCCTTCAGCAACCAAGGGCACAGTCCCACAGGGCATTAGGGATGGCAGCAGAGCAGAGTGCTTTAACTGGGTGTATCAGCAGCCCCAGACACAGCCCAGGTCACAGGTCCCTCCAGAAGGGGTAAGAGGGACAGGGACAAGCTACAGCGTACAGCCATGGATGTCTATCCACGAGAGCATACCTACCTACATAGAGCACAGATCCAGGTCCACCCAGGAGGCATGGCCAGAGGCAGGCTTGAAAACAGGCACACCTTCCATGTAGCTCAGAGAGAGACAGAAGGGTTAGGGCTGAGCTTAAGTGGACTCCCCTGGGCGTGGGCTGGGGCCCCCAGGTGGGGCTGGGCAGGACCATTAAAGACCTATTAGTGCACTCAGGACCCTGACAGTTTGCACACAGGCAAAGTAATTAAGTTGCTAATTAGCTGACCTACCTGCACAAACAGGAATGCCCTGATCCTGCAAGATAAAGACTACTCAGTAGATTTTTACAGGATCAGGATTTAACTTGCCTCAGGTTGTGCAAGGAAGAAACTTTTTGATTTCAGGGAGAGGCAAAATTGAGACATTTTCAGTAGCTGTTTGCCAGGTCTTATTTATGAAAACTAAAATCAAATGTACCCTGTGAGTTTCTTAGCTAAGATGAGTTGGAAAAGAAATTTTCATTTAATCAGAAATGTTCATGTTTGAAAAATTATTTTTGTCCCAGTGGGGCAGTAGATGAGATCAACTTTTCAGCAGTTTTTGTTTAAAAATACATACATATCAAAATGCAGCAGTGGATTACCCCATGTTTCATGCATTCATTTGGAATGTGAGAGCACACCAAGACCAAGGTTCTGCTGTAAATCAGACACTGGATTAATTCCACCATATCTCATATCCCACTCAACCCCCGACCAAGAATCTTTGGCTATTTGAGACATGCAGTCTCTCTGTATCTCTCAACTCTGCTTTTAGCCCCAAGGATTGGAGAGGAGCATGTGTTACATTTGTGGCTCTGCATTTCAGGTTTAGCTGAAATGCAAGCACAAACACAAAAATAAAAGTAAAAGTTTCCAGATGTGCCTTCTAGGAGACATTTGTGCAACCTGCAAGTCCTATTCTGTGGAAGGCAGACCACATAAACTAATGATCCTGTCTCGCACGTTTCATTAATAAAGGATATCAACAGTTTAAAACTGCCTTTAGCTTATGACTTCTTGGGTAAAAGTACTACCTTGCACTGACAAATAAGTTTTTCTCCTAAACATTTTAATTGATTCCTAGGAGGACAATGCTGGTACAGCATTGATAAACACCTCTCATTAAGTCTCTTGAATTAAACTTCAGAACACTGAGAAAAATCTACAATGTCTCTATTCTAGACCCAATTAAGTCAACAGAGTATGTACCTTAGAATTGAGAACAGACGGCAGTTATCATTCTATATATTATTCTTGCTCCTAGGTATGAATGTGCCAAAGTTTTATAGAAGTTATGTTGAATTCTTACCTCAATTTCTGCAGAGGATCCTCACCCCCTGTTCTGGCAGCTGTTATCCTCTCAAGAGGTCAGTTTTAAGACTTTGAAAAGGTCATCTATGGATTCCTGGTCCTTTATAGCCTTTGAATGTCCCATTATTTCGCCCAGAGCTGTGCACTCTCCTGCTCACACTTTCTTAGTCAAACCGGTCTTCTGGTTTCATGTCTCTCCATTCAGTAACACTAATGATATGTAATGTAAGAAAACGTCGAGTTAATCAGCACAGAGCATCTAAAAACTTAATGCAAACCATACAAATCAATTATATTGATGACCAGGTAAATGCAATCAAACCAAACCCAGAAGCACTGTGTCAAGGCTTGGTTGGTGGGCTCTTTTTTTTTCTTCTTTCTAGACAGGAAAGAAATGCATTTCACGTGTATGACGAGATATTCTTGAGAAATATCATGGACTCATTTACACTTGACTATCTCTTCCTTTTCTGCATCTACTGCACATGGTTCAAGTAATAACTCTATTCTGGTTCTCAGTGCTGCAGCATCAGGGGCAGGGGCACGCTGTCTGATATCAGGAAATAGTTCAGGTGGCCATCTGAGGGGATGGGTACAGCACCATGATCCACATCCATCTTTTAAAAGAGTCCAGAATTGCCACTAATTTCAAAGAGCTCTGCTCCTGGAGAACAAATCTGTAGAATACCATACACAGACAATTTTCAAACTAGACACCAGCTCTTATGCTCTAAACAGTCCTGCTCCAGTTTTTCAGCATGTTGAGAAGTGACATTTTGAAGTGCATTTTAGATATTAATTTATACCAAAAATGACACGGAAATGTTAGAAGTCCTTAATACAGTAATGAGTAAAAAATCCAGTCCACACCAAAGAAGAAATAACTATTTCTAAGATATTATGAACACTTTTAAAACATCAATATATTTGTGAACTTGATGTTTACCCAGAAGAAATTTAAAGCCAAAGAAGTTATGCCTATTGCCCCAAGGAAAAAACCAAGGCAGCAGGGAGACCAAAGTCTGCAAAAAATCTCTATTGTCTCATAGCTAAAAGGGGTGGAAGAGACTTAAAGAGATACTTCAGTCTATCCTTCTGAATTTAAATACAAATATATATACATACACCCAGAGGAGGATTACATATATATATTTGTGTGTGTTTGTATGTATACATAAAAATATATATATGAAACAGAAACCAGAGAAGCTTAGCTAAACCTGAGCTGTTTTCCTTCAAAATTCAGGTCCCTTTTTAAATTAAATTCACCAATTATATTTAAAAGGCTTATGGTCAGCTTGATTTGAAACAACTACTAAGGAATCTTCTGATGTTAAGATTCACTAACAACTTTAGAATATTGGCCCTAAAGACAAAAGAGAAAACAAACAAACAAACAAAAAATCCCAAACATGATGAACACTAGATTCTAAATAAATCAACAAAATAATGTAATTATTTATATTTCCTTAATAGTTACAAGAAAGAAAAGTAAAGAAACCTCTGCAAGAATGGAAATACCTGTTCTTTAGAATGCACTAAACCTCACTAACATTTTGGAAGCTCATATTTTTCATAGAATTCCAGCTCCTCTTTACTTAGAAATTGTCCACAGGGTGGAAACTGCTTCACACATCCTATTTTACCGTCCATCCATTAAGTACCACTATTTGGTAAAGTGTTGTTCCAGAACATAGAGAGTGACCAAATTCCCCTTCTTCATAGTTATTTGACGTATTTCTTCCAGGGTATCTATCTGATCTACGTCATGCTGAATGAACACCCAAAAGTGAAAAAGCAGTGGAGAAAACAATTAAATTGAAGAAAGAAAAGACATCCTTAAAGCCAGGTCACATGCCAAGCCCCAAGATATTGTACTGATGGCAATGACAATCAATCACAACTTGTCAGCAGCAAGTTTCCTGTGTGCTCCTACAAACAAGTTAATAGGAAATGACTGCTTGGATACATATTTCTCAGGCGTTACAATTTCTGTTTCATGCATCATACTAAGATCAAAAATTCAAAGTACCTACTGGCAACAGCCAGACACAAAACATTGTACTTGTTATTACTCACATCCTCCAATGTGTTGATTTAACTTACAACACTTGCTAGTGAGACAGGTTGTGATTCAGATCCTTATGACCATCAGTGTCACTTTCCCACAGAGCTAAAAAAAATTTGAATCTTGAGTCCAGGTATCTTCACCAAGAGTTTTCTTCAGCCCACAAACAGATTTCTAATCCCATGGAGAGATGATGAAAATACCTCAACTGGCTGGACTGCTACGGCTAGTAGAGAGTTCAGTGAGGCTCACGAACCCCAGCCTTTCTAACACAGAGGTGGAGGATACTGCTTTGCTGGCAAAAGTAATGAACTCACTAAAGCCCAGAGTCAAAACTAAAGGGCCCTTCCTGCTTCTAAGGGTACCAGTGAAGTACCGTTTACAAATACAAACTGTTGCCTATTATGAATAACACAACAATTTCCATTTCCACAGACTGCATCACCTGGTAGAGAAAGAGGAAATTCAACATCCATGAAACACGGATTATGTGAACGGGGTTCTGTGTGTCTGAGAACACAGTTTAGGACCTTCATTTCCACTGTTTTCTCTTTGGTCCTAGCTTAAAGAGAGCCAGCCCAGCAGTGACAGTCTCACAATGAACAGGTAAGTCCTCCTGTTCACTCAACAGGCAGCGCTGGTAAACCTTCACATCCTTGCTGCCGAGTACTGTGGCATCAGTAGTCATGAAGTTCAGAGCAAAATCAAACTGGCAGAAGCCAGAAGAGCTTCAGGAACAGAGTTTGCAGGTTGACTGACAATCTGCTCCTGTCCTCTTCTATCTTTTCCTTTGCTATCGACTCACCTCCAGCTGCTTCCTTTTCCATTCTCCCCTGTCCTATCAACATCCCTCCTTTTCTCAACTGTTATTTTACCCTTCCTTTGTTTACTTTTCACTATTATACACTGTAACCAGTTTACAGTTAATCTATTTTTCCCTAGATAAACTGTGATATTTTGATATATTTATTTATTGATATTTTCTTCCATCTCATGTAAAAAAAAAAAATTGAAAAAGGAAGAAATTGCATAAAGATTTTTGCATCTCCTGCTAGTCTGGCAAAAATAGTCTTGCAAAAAAACTTGCCTAAACATTAAATCTCTAGAAAAAGTGTTTCGTTGTAATTCCCAAACCACTTTTGTCTGCTATCTGTGGCCATAACCTCATGGCTCCTACAGAAGGAAAGTGTTGTGGATGCATAAGCTCAGTGGTACTTGCATATCTGCGAGCAGAAACAGTATCAGGTGTCCTGATGAGAAATGAGGCACCAGGAGAGCAAACATTCAACCAATAATCATAAAGAAACAAAGAGTTTGTGAGAAATACACAGCTATAGAAGTCATTTAACACCAAATGCTCAGTAACACACGCACTGTAAAGCCGAAAACTGCCTGTGCACAATACACAAGCAAAAGTAGAAGGTAAATTCATGACGCAGCTTTGCAGACTGTCCATCCAGCTGCAGACTTCAGTGTGTATTAGCAAGGCACTCTCAACTGGGCAAGTGAACCAGAAGTAGTTAAAAAAAAAGTAGCTGATACCATTCAAAGAATGTGTGCTAGTGGCTGCTGGAAATGACTGGATGCATTCATAAAACAAAAGAGGCAGAGGTTAAGGAGAGCAGGGCACGACAGCTCACAGTGAACAGATGGGAAAAAGCCTCACAGCCTCTCTTGAGATATTAGCCTTCTTGGCACAAACCACTGGATAGGGGTGACTCGGCTGGGAAAACAACTACACTCAAATGCCTAGAGGAAAGGTCAATTCTGACACTTTTTAAAAAAAGAAATGTAGCAAAAGTGACAATACCTGAAAAGGGTCTTTCCCAATGTATTTGATGAATCTGTCTACAGCTGATGCAGCATCATAGATGTTTTTGATTAGTCCCTCCATAATATCACAGAAATTGCCATTGACATTAAGTCCAAAGAAGAATTTAAAGTCTTTTCACTGCTATTAAGAACAACCTGCACTTCAAATAAAAGAGTGGATTTAAATGTTGTCTCAGTGTTTTGTCAGATACTGAAGAGAACACTTGATAGCTTTGAACAGCCCATCTACAATCATGTGGTCTATGTATTCAGCGTAGAGTTTCCATTCATCAGAAAGAGGATCTGCCTGGAGCAAATACTGATTGTCCTGGAAAGAGTAATTTAGAGAATCAGTAACAGGGGTTTAGAATTGCTCTTCCCAGTGTGGATTTCTTATCCCAGCTAACTGATCAGTCCAGGAATAAAGGAACTCTCACTTTGATGAAGAAAAGCATTCCCACTATTTACAACATAATTACCTTTTCATTGTAACTTTTACAAGTACATCTGGAACTAATTACTGAAAGCTATTTCCCTTTGGAGTTAGACTTGCGTCAGCAAGTGCAAATATTTGAAAACAGTTTTAGCTTTTACTTAATCCTGGTTTTCCTAAGTATTAACACCTATTTAGTGACAATAGCTACTCCCAGGACAAAATATTTACTGGGCCTACTATCATGCAGACTATCTGGTGGATCTTTTCTACTGTATCTGGAATCATACTCCATAGTCTGAACTTTTTTTTTCATCAAAGGATAGAAGAAAGGATTTCTACCATTTTTTATTGACAAAAAAAGGTTTGACTCTATCTATACACCATCCAATTTCACGTTATGCTTGAATATTCAGATTCTCTCATCCACATTTTACACAAGGTGTCTCTGTCTGCTCATTACAGTCCCAGAGATCTGCACTCTGCCAAGTCAGAGGCAGGCATTGGTTGTTTGTCAAAACTCTCTAATTCATGTATTCTACTTCTCTTTACAGCATGGTCATCCGCAGCCTCTGGTGCAGCTTTCTAATTACAGTTAAATTTACAGTGTAAGAGAGTAAGAAAAACTCTTACTCTTTCTGAGGTTATCAGATTTTTGGCCAGATCCAGATCCCTTCCCTTCCCTCCTTCCTTCTTTTTTCAGTCTATTTAGTCAAGAAACCCTGGTAAATCAATTGTACCAAAACCAAGTTTACCTGTTCTGCTGCAATAAACCATTGATCTTGTCCCTTAGGAAAAAAAAGAAAAAGATAAAAATCAAATGTACTCAAACTTCTAGTTTTAAAAATATCTAATGCCAGGTTCTCAGTGAAATCAGCCTTGTTCTCACTAACTCAGCAGGGTCTGCATCCTATTTATACATTAGTAGAGAATCTGGCTTTCAGTGTAAACAAAATATGCCAGGATAGCCTGTAAAACTGAACATTTCTGGCTTCCCATAAAACGGATGACTGGGCAAAAGCAGGACAAGTTTCTCTATACTGCAGCTCCTCCTTTGTCTTTCTGCCATAGCTTCTATGTGAAATACTCAGATTTTAGTTCACAGACAATGCAGCCACACCGGTTCAGTTCTGAATGTGGACTTTACCCTGTTTCAAAACTGGATGATAGCAGCTTGCTCCTGTTAAATAACAATCATACCCTAGGAAAGTCTACTGGCTGTCCCTATGCAGACTAGAACCATTTTAACTAAAATCAATCCGACTTCATAACTTCGATTAAAAAGGTCCATATTCACTTTTACAGAAAAATCCAATAGATATATGCACAGTTCCTGAAGTGCCATTTCCATCAGCAGGAAGAAATTCCAACAGGTAATTTTTGTCTTTGTTGTCACAGGGGAGGCTGCAACGCTTCTAGTCAGTACTTACTACAGTAGTGACAGTAGTTTTGTAAGTATACATCCCAGGGAACTGGGCTAAAATCACCAACAAATTTTATTCCAGTCCCTGAAAAGCATTCTGTACAGCCTACTAAGTGAAGTTTCATCATCTATTACTAGCCTCATACACCACTTATGCTTGATTTCATAAATTTCCTAATGGGAGGAATTAGTTCTGTCCATGCATTTACAAATTAATGCATTAGGAGTCACCCTTTTGTATTCGAAGAAAAACATACATACACTCAATAAGACTACAATGTACAATTAAGTACAAACTACAGAGTAACAACCATCCAGCAGACAAGATAATTGGGAAAAATAGTTGAACGCAGTTTGGTTTTGGTTTAGTGTAGTTGAAGATTTGAAGAGATTATTATGGTTATGTCAATTTTCTAGTATGTCTTTATATTCACACACATCTGTCAAAAAGAATCTTTTTTATTTACCTTGTAAAGTGTGTGTCTCTTGCAATATGAGAGCACTGCAGCTGTTTGGTGTTAGAAGGATGTTGTAAAATCTCAAGACATTACACCCCTTGGAGAGACAGCAGAAAGCTACAGAATCACAAAAGATTTTGTTATGCAGAAAAAGGCAATCAGACACTAACTAAATAGCTTTCTCAAGTTTCCACATCATGACTACAGAATTCACTGAAGCAGAATTTACATCAGCCTCCTGAAAGCAAGAGCTACAAGTGTTTGCCCTCTGTATCCTGCAGTTCTAGTCACTTCATTTAGATCCCATATACAATTTCCTTTTTTATTAGTAAAATCTAAATAGCATTTCTCTTATTTTAAACCACTCATGCTTCTCTGGGAACATGTACTATAATACAAATACCATACCCCTTTTTTTTTTTTACTTTTTTTTTTTTTGTAGTGCAAGTCCTATTACACTTTTTTGTACCCTGAAGTAAAAATTTATAAAATCTGATACATAATTTGTGCTTATCTCTAGAATAAAAGAGAATTTTTACCATAAAACAAGATAATTGCTAAAACAAGTAAAAGAAATTCTTAATGTCATGCAGTGAAATTTACTACTGTGTTACTTTCTGATTAAAATTACTTCATACCATCCAAATTCCGGCAAATGGTTACACTAGAGAGAAGGCATAGAGAACATAGAAGAACATAGAAGGTACAGAGAAGGCATAGATCCTGCGTCTAGCAGAGGTACATTTCTTCATTATATCAATCCATCCATTCCACTATTCTCTCACATTTTTTGCAAAATAGGATTTGTTTCCTCTGTCTGAAAAATTCTACAGAGACAAAAGAGATTTCACCTCAATGTCATTTTGAAGTACACAGTGCGGCTATAACTTCAGAAAGTGCCTGAAGTGTTTTAAGCCCCATTGTACAATGTTTTACAGCAATACTTAGAGATGATTGATGTGCTTAAAATGTGTTCTGTGCCTGAGAAGCCTCTCATAACTCCTGAGACCATTTTAAACTGCCTGCAGTCACTCTATGTTTTTATAAAGAGCATCACATCCATTCCTTAACTTAAACAAACAGAAACATTTATGGTGATAGACTGCCAGTTTTACCATTGTATAAGCTGCACATAAAACACCAAATCTGCTCTCAGTGACTAAAGAGGTAGCAGCTTCAGATCCAAAACATTCTGACTGTAGGCAAAATACTCAAGAACTCCCTGGGACAAGTTACATTGGGTGACAGAGGGGTTTTGGGTGCTCCATAAGGTGCCTGCTTTCTCCTCTCTGTGAAACATCCATCAATCTAGAAAGAACAAGGCCTTCTGCTGGCTGCAGGCAAGTCCAGTTATTGCCTAGGAATCTCAGTGGTTTTTCTGACAAGCCACAGAAAGGAAAATGCATTTCCAAAGCCTGGAGAACTGCAGGGTGTTCCTTTGGCAAAACCTCAGCAATAAACGTATGGATGACACTAAAACAGTGGGCTGCAAACACAAATGAGGACTCTGTTGTATAGTCACGACACCCATGAAGAGGAGAGATCTGTCAGACCTCATGTGGGTTGTCACTATGCAGATCTTGACTCTTATTTTAAGAGCATTCTCTAATCTGATTTCTGCTGTAACTGTCAAGGTAGCCAGTTGTTCTTTCTTTAGATTTTTCTTACAGAGAACAAGTTTCTTCATATTTTGTGAAGAATTTTCTCTCTCTTCCACATGATCCCTGCAGAAATCGGAGAAATCAGGAAAAAAAAAAATTCAACAAGGGGGCCACTTACAAGTATGATTCAATGCTCATGGAACAGTTTATAAAAATGAAAAAGCATCCTATGAGAACTTTATGAGCACATGTTTCCATATTTGTCACTCATGTCAAAGTATACCTGTAATTGCTTATATAATGATGTGCAGATCTGAGCTTTTAGAGACAGGAAATAGAATCAAAATGTCACTGGCTACATCAGCTTTCTTGTACATCTATGCAATCTCTGCTGTAATTATTTTCCATTGAGATTCTAGAAGAACTGGATATGGCCTGTCATTTTTTTGTCTAATTCCATTTTATCCTTTAAGTGTTTTGCTTTCACTGAATTTCATCAGAAGGTAATTTGGTTGTGGGGAAGAAAAAAAAAAAAAAAAGAATTCTGAGCATCTGCATGTTCATTTTAAAGTGGAAGTTTAACATAATTTGAATTTCAATGAAATAAAATGAGAAAGTGTTCAGATTTCAAGTATTTTTAAATTTCTCATGAACATTTCAGCAGCCTCCAGAACTTGTGTTTTGGTTCACAAGAGCATTTGCCTTTTAAAATTTCCCTGTTTCCTGCTACTATTGCTACTCTGTCAAGTTCCTTTTATAGTATCTCCTTTTTCAAATCCTAATGCAGGGAGAAGTGATCTGCTGTACTCTTGGCGTGTCTCATTTCCACGCAGGTAATATCTATCATTACAAACTTGATAGGTAAAGAGAGAATTTAAAAATATTTAACTTCCAAAGCCTGCATATTGGCCAGAAGGATTGCTAAAATACCACAAATCCTCCCAATGGTACAGTAAATTTCCCCAGAATGAACTAAATCATGAAATTCCCATGTAATCTGCTTGGAATTAAGCTAGAAATACCATGAAAAACTGCCTGACTCATGACATTTCAATAATTCTGATTTTGGTTTTCTTTAGAAGCCAGAAGTGCCAAACCTGACAATGCATCAAAATGAGCAATGTTCCAAAAGCCCTGGTAGCATCTGGAGAAGATCAGTGAAAATCCACTGCAGGTTTATTTTGAATTCGTTCAGCTTTCTCCTAAGTCATTCAGCTAATTTCAGTATGTGTGGAAATATGTTTCCTTACTTTCCAATTACTTTAGAAATGGAGTTATTAGCCATACAAAATTTCTTCTCTTATACCTTAGTAATTGTTGGCTTGAAAATGAAGATGGTGTTCTAAGCATCTTTATATTTCTTTCAAGGAGAAAAGATTTTTATTTTCTATCACCAAGGTGTGAAAACGAACAGAAAAAAGATATTGCTCCTCTTGTTAGCATATAATAGATACATAAGGATGTGCTTGCAGAAGAGTAATACTACTAAAAACATTGCAGGGCAGAAAACAAAAGAAGTCTTTGGAACTAAACTCCTGTGAAAATACAGCATGTGTCTAATGGTAAGACAGAAAATCAGTAGGTATAATCCAGAAAACTAAAAGAAAATTATTATGTTCCTGAGCCTGTAAAGAATATACAAATATAAAGAATATTAAACAAATAATTGAAAATATCTAGCTAATTACTTAAAACTTATGTCAAACACCAATCCAAATAAAATATATCTCTCTATGGAAAAAAAAAAAGATAATTAATTATATTACTAATAAGATATATTCAAGTAATGAAAATAATAAATAATAAAATTAAAGTAAATTAATAATTGAAATAAAAATAATTAAAATAAAATTAATAAAAGAGAGTTTCCCTGCTTGCTGTCTTTGATTCTCAAAGATCTCTTTGTAGCAGGTAATTTCCTCATCAAACATTGACAGAAAAACAGCAAAATTGGGATAAAAGCTGGAACTGGTGGCAAGCCTTTCTAGTAGATTACTAAATGTCTCCGAATTTGTAGAAAATTCATTGCAAAATAAAGAAAGAACTGCAATTTTATTCTAAAACATCTTACTCTAAAGCCTGCATTTTTCCCAGAAGTTATTCTGTTAAATAATTTCCAACTATTTTACTTTTTTTTTTTTTTTTTTGGCTTGAAAAGTAAACTAGGAATTGCATTAGGAACTGCACCATAGAATCCTATTTTACGGCTACGTTCATTGCCTCTTCATATGCAAGATTAATGTTTTGCATGAAATCTAATGGCATTGAGGAAGAGATTATTAAGAACTGAATGATGGGAACAATTCAATAAAGCTATTAAAAATAAAATATAGAAAAACAAAAATAACAGAAAAATCTGGGTACCTTTAGCATGAGTGGAAGAAAAATGAGCACAGAATAAAATATAACTGATTTTATATATATATATATAAGTACAAATGGAAATAGATATATGAATTATTTCTACAACTAGTTATTAGAATAAACTTTATCTTTGCTCAGTTTGTAGTAGTTCTGAGAGATGGTTAGGAATGGTGGCTGGAACAGCACCATGAGAGACCCATATCTTGTACCACTGGAAATCAGACTAGATTACCTGTCCAAAAAATACCTTTTAAGAAGTCATTAAGTACTTGGGGGAGGATGGCAAAACTCTCTAACTCGCATTAACCATTGTAGACCCATTCCGAAACACAGGAGGAGACTGGAATAGGGATCTATAAATGCGAGGAAACCCTTTGAAGTAGCATTGTGAGACAGTGCTGCAGCCTCACAAGTGGCATTGGCCAGGAATTGATGCTTTTTTAGACATTATCCTCAGTAGCTCTTAAACTACAACAATGGGTCAAAAAGCCAGTGGCACACAGTTCCAAGGAAACCATTCTGGGAGAAAACCAGAGAACAGCTGTCCTAAAGCACTGGACAACCATTGCTCGTAGTTTCTCCACATACCCAAATAATTTCAGAGATCTTGATGGACTGAGATGACAAAAATTCCTTTTCCTCCAATCTGGCTGCACCTTTCAGTTAACATCACTTGAAAAAAATGCTATAGAAGGTAATTCTAGAAATTCTTAGCTGTTGTGCAAATGCTTGTTGAGTCTCTGACAATCTGATCAGTTCATGGGAATACTCACAGACCAAAATAAGTCTTCTTGCTATGTAAATGTAGTTATAATTACTCCCATGATACTGTAGGAAATAGCACTGAAGCTACCACTTCTTCTGATGTCAAGTCTACAAAGGGCAAATTACAGGTGCCTCATGGACAAATTCAAGAAATACAACCAAAAAGTTTATAGTGTGATTTTATATGATTTTCCCCAATGACATTTGCTGTATTTGAATATGTATTACCACCAGCAGCCTCAGATTCTGGCAGTTTGTAGTTAAATATCCCATAAAAGCTAACTCACTTATTCTATTCTGAACTCACTACATTCATGTTGACAGCCCAAATTACAGTATTTTATTATATTGCATCTTCACTGTGTATTTTATTTATCTCTGTTGTGCCTTCTAGTTTTTGGCATCTATTCAAAACCTTTACCTGTGTTCTCCTGCTGTTTGTCCTTCTGGCAAACTGTTCTGGGGTTTTTTGTAGCTTGTTTTGCTTTGTACTCAGAACAGTATCTTTTACTTTCATATGCTACAAAGTTCATTAGTTTAGAGAGCTTATGCAGTCTCTCAGTGACACCAAATTGTGTTTCTGAATTGCTACACAGCTGCAAAGATAGCCTGTGTATTAGATCACCAATTTTGACAACCTGTGAAACACTGCTCGTAAATATGCTCTTCATGGCATAAAGCCAGCTTAATTTAGCAATTAATTTTTTTAAGAGAAATGTCACAGTAAATATGTATGTTACCTATGAGCAACTTACAATTCAACTGGTTTGCACACTGTCCATTTACTGTTTGTTAGAACTTCATGTCTTCGTTCTTTACATCTCTTCACAGGTTCCGATAATATAGCATCAACAACAATTGGAACTCTTCATGGGGATCTGTTTGCTCCCTGCTATAACAGCTACATTGACTTCATTGGTTCTGAATTTCCTTGAAAGAGGTCTGTTTTCCTACATCTGAAAAGCTTTAACAATTAATACCTTCATTTGCCAATACATTCAATTGTGTAGCTCTTAGGAGTAAGTACTTTGTTTTCAATTAACTTTCATTTTCCTCTAGAGTCGGAGATTAAAGCCCAGTCTCAGCATAGGCATAAAATAGCATGCTTCTATTCACTTCAACAGTTGCACAGATATGAACAGTTAGTGAGCTTGGTTTGGTGACATTTCACTTTATCTTTCTTCATATGCATTGCAAAACCTTGACTTCTTTTTAATGTTTGCAAAGAGATTTTTATCAACAACTTTTTCTTTTTATTTATTTGCTTGCCTCTCTGGAGGACCACTTCTAAATAGTAGCTTTTGAGGAGAGAGCTTTTATCCATTTCTGTTTAGGTGAGATTTTATAAGGGTCATAAGCACCTGTGTCTTGTAAAACTAAAAGGAATGTAGGTGGTAATGACCCTCTCTTTCTTCTGAAACTTCCTACCACAGGTTTGAAATCTTGTATATCAGAAATGAACTAGACAGAACTTGAATCTACAACATTTATATCAGAGAAAGTCCTATGTTTTACCGTAATACTTTTTATGAGACTAGTGAGTAATTTTGCTGAACATATCTGCTGGATAAAAAAATCCATGCTATAAAGAGTTAGCTTCTCCCTGTGCTGATTACTTTCATCGGAATCACTCTTCTTCAACAGAGAGAGTACATGCTTCCAATGTTCCTCAGGCAGCCATATCCAATCCATCGTCTGCTTTCTTCCTCAACCACAGTACAAGGTCCATTTTCTCCCATGTTTTACTTCCCACCCACCTGCCCCCCCCAGTTCTCCCTTTGTTCCATCTCTTCTCCATTACATGTGGTATGTCTGTATGCTTATACAAACTCCTTCTCCTACCTCTTGATTTTATGATACATCTACTTTTATGTTTGTTGTACTTGTTGGGATGCATTTGTACAGCACTGATAGTAAACCTCTTCTGTTCTAGCAGGAAGCTGTTCCTCACAGCAATTATGCCTGATGGCTCTTTCCATTTTCTTTCAGCTTCTCAAGAAATCATTTTTGCTGAAACCCTATGAATTCTCCTTTAGAAGTCTTACATAACTCAATGCATTCAGCCATCTCTTTTCCATCCATCTTCTATTTTCCATCATGTTTTTCATTTTGTTAGATATTTGGCTCATTTTTCCATCATGTTTTTCATTTTGTTAGATATTTGGCTCATTTACTCATCTATTATCTACTCTGATATTTATACTCTTATATTTACCCCCATTATTTTGATTGTTATTTTCTTAAAACTTTCCAGAGTTTACATGAGATCAAGGTACACAACTCCCACTGAGCTGAGTAACTCAAAAAAAAAAACACGAGAGTTTTGTGGTTAACTCCCTGGCCACTCTGAAAATACAGGGTCTAGTGGGTATCATTTGCTTTTTGTACCTTCTTTCAACAGGAGTTTAGAATCACTTTTTTAAAAGAATAATCTTTTAAAACCTTTTTCTGTTTTTGTGATCTCACATTATTATGAGTTTTAATAGCTGAGGGACCAAAGAAGACATTTTCATGTAAGTTAGAGTATTTGAGCTCTGCATGTCCAGATTCAGAAGAAATTAAGAAAATTAGTCATTTCCCCTTGAGTCACAGCCAAATTTTGCCCTTGCTTTTATCATTGCAGTCCGTGGTGGTCTCCTCTCTTCTATTGCAGATGAGCACATGTCTTGAATAATGAATGAGTCTGCCATCAAAAATATGCAAATCTTGTTCTTCATTTCAGTATTTGGACATATCAATTTCAATTTCCTAAATCCTCTCTTCTAAGTTCAACTATTAACGATGCTCAGACAATTACCTAACTCTACCAGGCTGCCTACTGTTCATCCAACAGAAACTCCTATTTTTATAAGAATGTCAAACTATTTCTGTAATTTTTTATATATCATTTCCTTATTCTTCCACAGTGTTTCTGTATCTTAAGTAGTAGCCAGAGTGTCTACAGCTATAAGACAAGGAAGCTTTGTCTGAAAAAGTAATGTATTCTTATAGACCATCTGATATAACTAAGAACATGAGAGCTTCTAGGCTCATAACCCCTTCATCTTTATCTTAATCTTGTGTTCTTTCCAACAAGACTAAAATACATTGTCACACTTTGGTCATCTAAAAAAATGTCGTTTTCTTCCACCTTCTTCACATATCTCCAAAGGCAGTTTCTCCAAACCTGGATATTTTTGTACCCATTTTTTCATTCCACATATCAAGCCAATTCTCACATAGCTACAATTTCTAGTGCAATTGAATACAGCAGGTTTTAGCTACTTGTCATATTTGCTTTTAAAGTCAATCCGGCAGTTTACAAAATATGAAACTGAGCATTAGAAACACCTACTGTAATGAGAACATGAAGTCTTTATTCAAGGCCAGACTGTGATTATCCTTTATATAATTTCAAGGGAAAAAAAATAATGGAAGGATTTTATATCATAACATACTGGCAGCCAACTGCTGCTGTGGTCCTGAGTACTTCCTATGGAGCAAAAGACCATGGTATTGGCAGAGCCCTGAGTCACCAAACCAGTAAGGAAGCTGGCCATGGAGAAGAGAATTCAGATTCTAAAAAGGCCAGGGTACTTGGATGCATGAAACATTTTGCATCCTCTGTTTCAAAGAGGTAATGCACACAGTATCACTTACTGCGAGCAAACAGGATTACATTCACTGTCTACCATTGCTTCGTAGTCAAATAAGCTATGGAGTCAGGGTCACCATATGTCTTTGTACATAAAGAAACCTGCAACCACAATGACTGACAATATACATCTTGTCTTCAAACAACTGCAAGGTTGTGTTGTAAAGAGATATTCAGTCGCTAGCATTGATTTTAGCTGGGACTGAGGAGAAATATCTCATTTGTCCATGTTTTTCAGATTTTCTTACCACACTTTTTCTTTACTGAGGAGACATTTACTCCATGTGAAATAAAGATTTATATAAAAGCAGAGAGCATTTATACAGCAACAAAAATCTTGGGCATTGAAAAAAGAAATTAATAATTTCCCAACATTTTCTATTTAATTACTTGAAAGCTAAAATCTGCACATGAGCAAAAAATAAATAAATGTAGAAAATCAAGCTACACAAGTACAAAAATAAGAAGAAAAAAAAAAAAAAAACACGAGAAAAAGAAAAAAACAAACCTGTAGGTGTGGAAAACAGGCTAGCTACAGCATGATTTATTTTCTTTCTGCCACCCTTATTCACACGATGTCAAATTTTAGCTCTGAGTCCTGCAAATTGCTCAAGGCAGCTAAGTTTTCATTGGAGGTCTGCCTGCAGCATTTTTCAGGATCAGGGCCTGCCTTGTCAGGTGGTCCTACCAACATGAATTACACCAGTTCAAAGTACAATTCTAATACAAATTAATCACAGCACATACTCAAATATTTATCAAAATGTTTCTCAACCTAGTAATTCAGACTATAGAATTTTGAGATATGAAATAGATAAAATATTTTACCTTAGAAGCAGATTCCAGTCCTTTTGACTCTTGAAAGGCAGGATTTAACATTGTTCCTAAGTGGTGACCATTCATCTGCCAAGTGAATCTCACATGATGAGAGAGCTTCCTGCATTACAAATATATGAAAAGTTCTACCTCATAATTCAATTACAAGTATCCATACTTGCTATTCAGAGCAACAGCTCCAAAATAAAGGTCTTTAATTTCAGATTATAATTGCAAGTGTAACCAAATTATTGTATATTCTGTTGCTTTTGGCACCACTGACAAATACAGGAACTAATCCTGTACCTGCTACTCACATTAACATTAATGCAAGTAATCCCATTCGAATTAAGAATGTGTAAATAAAGATTATTCATGTAAGTAAAAATTACAATATAGGGTGGATAAATCCCCTAAAATTGAATGATACAATCCATTTGTTTAGTTTCTTTCTCTAAGGTAGGTGGTTTCACCTGCCCGGCTGAAGCTAAAAGTAGGACTGAGAATACAAAACCCTAAATAACAGACAGTGCACAAGGTGCAGTCAGCAGCCCTGATACCAGTTGTTGAGCTTGTGAAAAATGCAGCTCCCAAGACCTCCCTGCATCCCTCCCTTCGTGTTCTCCCACGTGCTTATAGAGTCTAGGAGGGTCCTGACTCAAGCATAGGGCTCAACCTTATGAACTATTACTTATGGTCCCATTAGAGGGAATGAGACAGAAACAAATGTTAGCAGGGTTACACCTAGAATTTTCTTCTCTATGTTTCTGCCTCAGATTTAGATCCTCTCCCCACCACTTCTCAGTTACAGCAGAGATGACTTACCAAGAAATGGCATTGTAACCAAGATAACAACATCAAAGGAGCATTGAGTAAGAAAAAGTTTAAAAAAATCATATCACCATTCTCCTTTAAAAGGGCTGAATAAAAATGCTATGGATAAAAACCAGTTAGATTTAGACTACAGTTTTCCAAGGTGCCTACTACTTTCAAACATTTGCATGCTTAAAATCTTCTCATACACAGCTCCACAACCAGTACTGGACCGTTCTAACCACACTTCTTCTGTTGCATAGCTGGGAATGTAATGAGCACAGCTGAGCTGGTGAAGAGAGGAATTCACTTGTGTAGACTAAGAGCTTGCTTCCCAGTCAGCTTCCCATGATTTCCAGCCACCCTGAGCCATCAGTCATGCCTCGATCTGCCTCTGTAGCAGCTGGAATTCTTGTCAGCCCTTACTAACAGTCCAGTGCTATGTGAAATCGCAAGTCCTTCAAACGGCAAGGTGAAGACAATTAGTTTTTAAGGTTAAAAGTAGAATTTTGTGGATTGACTCCCTAATCTGTGTCATCACTCTCAGAAGGATAAGTAATTTCATACAATTTGTTTAAAAAATAAGCAAGCCATATCTAGATCAAGCATGTGTCTTCCGTGCAAGAGTAATAATCACATTTCACCAAAAATTGAATAAGTCTATCGTGTAAATGAAGGACTCCCTAAGCACACATTAGCAAGAGAGACCATATCAATCTATCATTTCAATGATCCCTGAACAACAGGATCTGTAAGTAATTTTGATGGAACAGATTGTGACAGCTTCATAGGAATTATTACAAGTTGCATAGGCAAAAATCTACAGAATAAAAAGAATCAGAATAGGCTGTAGGCTGTTGTGGCAATTCACAGATGATCAAGCATTGAAAGTAGCCTTGCTAAAATTGGTAAAAGGGTTCACTAGATCAAAAAGTCACACTGATGGTACAGGAGTGACTAAGGGGTCACTTATGAGCTACCCATATTGAGGAAACCAAATGAAGACATTGTTGTTAAATGAAAATATAAATAAAGCACAAAGATTTCTTTTCATCTTTCAGAAAAAGCAAAACCAAGCACTGTACTCCTCATCATACATAAAAACAGTATGCTCATATGTATGTTAGCTTGACTGGCCTCCCAGTCAACTTAATAGTCCTGAGAGTTAACTGTGTAAGAACAGGAAAGTCTGGATCTCTTTTTTTACAAGAAGATATGCCAAAAGTATTAATGAATGGCATAGTCTGGTATAGTTGGAAGTAGGTGTGCTGGCATTATTTGGGTTATAAAGCTTTTACCCTCACCTCCTTCCTTTATCCTTGTGTATCTTCTTACACAGAGACAGTCACAAGAAATTTGCGGAGTAGGACAATGTTAGAAAACTACACTACCCTTCTCCTTGAGGAACAATTCTGGTTTCAAGAAAATGTTTCTCCATTTTACAGAACTCTCAGACAAGACACAGTGAAATACTTCAAAGATAGTGAGAGCAGATAGCAAAATATGTCTCTCTCCTCTCAACTCCTCTGCAAAAGAACTAAGAAGTTGCTGTTTGTGAAAGCGAATGAGTAGAATGTATCTGCCAGCCCATAGCTGTGAATAGTCAGAAAAGAAATAATTTAGAATAGTTCAGAAACGCTTGTCCACAGTAATTTAGTCTTTTGTGTCAACACTTCTTTTACTACTGACATTAGTGTATCTTACAACTAGAAAGGTGTTTACATTTTGGCAATTTTGCATGGGTGAAAAAAAAGAAAACAACAGAAAGTTAAAAAGGATGAGCTGAAAGGAAGAAAAGTCAGTATGTTGATGCCCTAGCAAAAGGCCAGATTTGTACTTACAGTGGTGCTGCCTAAATTTCAGCATCTTGATGTTAAATAAATACTTTATTTGTGTTCCCTCTCCTCTGCTCAGGGATCACTCCATGTGCAACAAACAAAAGCAATTGAGACTGACACAGACCATTTCATCAGTATTTCATTGCACTTGACAAAACCTAGTAATCGAGCCTTCCTCTCCCTCCTACTAAGTTCAGTGGGAGCTTTGCTGAACTTAGTTCATGGGACTTAGAGGTGTCTCAGTTCCGAGCACTGTTGCGAGGTACAAGTATGGTTTACAACTTTAATGCATTACAGGAGACCTAGGTCACAAGATGGTGTTCTGAATGCACAATAGAAGCCAAAACCACCAGATCCTAACACACCTTGATAATGACTGATTTACCTAAATTGTAACACCTCTTTTCCACATTTTTGTTTAAACTTTGACATCCCTCAGTGTTATTATTCACCAACTTCAAACAACTTTTGTAAGTAAAGCAAACTAAAATAGAAGAAAGGCATATAACTTAGTAAAATATGATAATAATAAACCATGATACATTGCATATAACAGTTGCCTCTACAGAAAGAGTACTATGGAAATGTTACAGCAATTGTATTTACTAACCTGTTGAAAATCAGTGGGCTGTGTTTGCCTTCCAACACCTGTGAAACTCTTCCTTCATGTAGTGAACTTCTTCACTGAACACCTTTCCTCTCTGACTCCCAATCACTATTTTCTGCAACTGAGGTCAGGAGCTGGTGTGAAAAGCTTAGAGAACAGCAGAAGAGTTTGAGACATCAAAGCTGCTTCTATCCTCTTTCACGAATAAAATGTTTAATTTTGGTGACTTCAGCAAAAGTGACTTCAGTCACTGTCAGTGGCTTCATTCATGTGCCACTAACACTGCAAGATGTCTTCTCTCTCTTTTTTTTTTTTTTTTAACCTAAGAAATAGGTGTGTTTGATAAAAAATGCAGATTGAGACAACCCTAAAATAACTGCCCACTTAGGAAAGACTTTGGGCTAACTACAAAATTTGGCTAGTTTTACAAATAGCATTGTGTTGCAACCTACTCCTTGTATCTTCTATCATAAAAAACTAGGACACTCAGTCAGGACTTTGCAGGCATTTGAAGTCATGTATTTGTCCCATACTTACCCCCTTCAGAGACTGCCCTCTTGGAGACTCTTTCCCCACTCTCTCCTTTCAGGATTTCAGGTGGGAAATTTCAAGAAATCAGTTGTCCTTCAGTAACTTGTCTTCCATTAAGCTGTCCAAACACAAAATTCAATTTCCTCATTCAGGCCCCGCCCAACACATTTACAAAATTCAAATCTAATAGCAATTAAAAAAAAAAAATTAAAAAAGCAAAAAAAGGTGAGTATTATAGAATGCAAACTTGATAATGTAGTGACTTTATCTTGCCAAAGAGAGGATTACTTGGCACCAGGTCACAAGCTCAGTGCAGACACAAAAGTGAGACCGCAGCAGTTAGGGTCAAACTCAAGAATTTAAGTCTTCAGTGAAACACCTTGACTGAAAATCCAACTGTGTTTGATTTCCAGATACAAGTTCTTCTGCTCTCTGCTTCAGGGCAGTCAAATGCAAGTCAGCTTTGGTCCAAAAACCCCATATAGTCACAGCGTCTATTAGCTCAGGAAAAAAGAGGCACTAAACCAGCTGTGGAGCTTTCAGACTGAAGTTGCCTTCTGTCCAGAGCTCAGAAGAACTTGTGTCTGTTAAAATCAGTCTACACAGGCAGAGACAGCTTGACTTGCTTATACTTAAATGTTTTTCTTTCCTGATAACTTTGAAATCAATTTCACTGTGCTAAAGCTGTATTTTGAAAACAGTCTGTGGCAACAATATGATTATGTGACAATTTTGATTAGTGAAATTTCAAATGCTGCAAACAAACCATTTTCAAAAGTAGAGTCCTTCTCCCCAATAACTGCTAGCTACAGCCAAAACATCCTGGCTTTCCTTGTCTCAAATGAACACACATATTGTTTTTCTGACAATTCATGCAGCATAGGCTGCACTATATTCTTAGCCCACTGCTTTTTCTTTTCTTTTTAGCATAAGATATAAAATTGTATTTGATTTTGCATACAGATTAAATATTAAATTGATTACACTGCCCCAATATACAGCAGCATTTCAAAAATTTCATTAAACTGAGAAAATATCAGTGGAGAAGCAAAGTCCCACTGTTTAACACCTTCTCCCTTTTCTAGGGCTCTAAGGAATTGTCATCTTTTCAGTTTAAAAAACATTCTTAAAACTTCTGAATACATAAACTTTGTTGGACATTTTCAATTCCTTCTAGGTCTATTTTGAAAATCTCTGCATAAGCTTGTTTCAATTTCCAAAAATACATATAATTATTCCCATAAGTTTGAAATCTTACACTTCTATATTTCAAAATATAAGATTACAGCTAATCATATAGCTGTGCAATATTAGCCTGTGATCATGATGATATCCCTGTAAAATAAATGAGTAAAAATTGTTTTGCTCTTCAGACCTTGATGTACAATAATTAATACACATTTTGTTCTAGAAGTGCATGAAATACAGAAAAACATGTAAATCTTCACAGAAAAACTGACCAGAGATGTACACGCATTACTACAACAGGCAGGGCACATACTTAGTGGTATCAAGATCTGTGGCAGAGTAAGCTGAATACATGCAACACATTTCTAGAGCAGGAAGGGAGGCAGAAGCAGCATTTGAGGCTTTGAGGAGGATCTCTTGTATGAAAAACCCCATGGATTGGCATCAACCTGAAAGTATTTTCTTTCATTCTGAAGATTTTTATCCTTCTTTTTCCAAATAAATGAAATATGCCATGGCAAAACCCCAAACAAGCAAGAAAAAAAAAAAAAACAAACAAACAACAACAACAACAACAACAAAAAAACCAACAACCACAAAACAACAACCAAAAAACCCACCAGAAAACTTTTGGTTTTAATTTCTCAAAACAGAGCAATTCAGCTTGGGGGGGGGAACAAAAAAAAAACCAGAACACCACCCACACCAAAAACAAACCCCAAACCTCTCCAAACAACAACAACAAAACCCAAAAATAACAAACAAACAAAAAACCAAATGAAACCCACAACTGTGGCCAAATACTCAATATCAGATGTTCTGACTGTTTAAAAAAATTTGCTTTCATTTTTTCCCAACAAAAATGTTTGCCAAGATTGAGCAAAAGTTCAGAATGTTTTGAATTTTTCAAAGATTCTTTTTATGATGAGTACACTATGAACAGTTAAAAACATCATCCTACCCTTAGAGCTATCTTTTCCTCAACACTGTGCAAGATGTAGTAAATATTTACATCCTCATGCTTCACTCTACTCCCCTGTATAATGATATGCTGCCATACCTACACTGTCTTTATCTAAAGTCTGATTCATTAATGATTGCAAGGCACGCTGAGAGGCTTACTTAAAAGCATAATATCAGAAACAGCTTTTGCAAAGAACATCATAAATGAAGTGTCGTTAGAATAAAATTCAACTTTTCTATAAGAAAAGGTACAATTACATTCACATGTATTTCTCAAACACTGGAAAGAGTATCAAAAGTTTTTAATCAGCAAAAAGGCACTGCTATCCACATTTAAGTGCAGAAGACATCATTCGGTAATGATTCTATTTTTAACATCTTATCTGGAAACCAAGTATAAGAATAGGCTTAAGCTGATCCTTACCAGGCACCAGACAACTGAGGGTTTTTTTCTGCATCTCTGCTTTGTTCCTGCTCTCCTGTGCCAAGGTGCAATGAAGAGGCCTAGCTCCAGGTGATTCGATGTGCCATATGTGCTGCATTTCCTGCACACGCTAGGAGTTGAGAACAGCATTTCCAGGTTTACAGCTAGTCTGATTTCCTTGCTTTTTGTCAGTTTAAGCCTGCCCCCTCCTGTTGTTTATACATTTGATTTAATTTGTGCCTTTCTTTTTCTTTTTTACACCAAGGACAATTAAAAACATACAACAAAAAGGCACAGGAAGGGAAAATGTAGGTATTCCCTGCAAGACTTACAGCCAAATTCAGCTCTTTGGAGAATCTGCTCACAGAAGCATGAAATTTTCACAGATGTCTGGGTAGTGCAAGGGTAGCATGACTGACATGTTCTGCTGCCCTTGCCATTCAGAATATTTTTGTGGGTGGCTCTGGGTGTGGGAGGGGCTTCTCTTTCACAGCATTTCAAAACACAAATCAGCATAGCCATTTTCAAAAGGGGAAGACATACACTAAAAATGCTGACCCATTTGCTGAGCTTTACCCTCTCTGAGTGGTCCTGCTGACCGTGAAGGGGCCATTCATATGCGAAAGGTACAGCATTTGGCATGGGCTCAGTTGTGTGGTCAGATTTTAGGAGGTACGCCAGCTCCAGCTTTGCCGAGGCACCTCAGGCTGATGAACGGGTTCTGAGCTCTGCCACGGAAGGGCAACAATGACCACAGGAGACAGACACACTGTGGGCTGTGCTGCAGCTGTGCTTTACGGAGCTTCAACAGCAGTGATGCTGGCATGGGGAGGAAAAGAACAGGGAAACAAGACCATCCAGACTACAGTTTTGAGGCTATTATTATAGCTGCCATGCAGTATATCTTCTACTACAAGAACACCCTACATGCCAAGCATAGTTCCTCACACATAGACTCTTCATGGAGCAAGCAGGTTTGCATAGGCAGCAAGATGGAAATCACTGGCAGTAATTATTCCCCTCCAGCCACCACTTCCCCTTGGGATTTGGCATGATGGTGGTCTAAGCACTGCCAGAAACAACAGAACAATGAGATAAGTTCAATGCTACAGACTAATCACTTCTCAGATTAATTTGGAAACTAAAAGCCTACAAAAGCAACGAGCATTGGTAAACGTTTTGCATTTGTTACAAGTACTGTGAATCAGATTTCCCCCTCTCCAAATATCTCCATCTAAATCTCCCCCAAAAAGACCAAAACATTTTAAAATAAATTCCATGCACAAGCCTATTATTAGCAACCAAGTTATGTGTCTACAAGAACAGGGCTCAGGGTCAACAGTGCTAATGCAAAAAACACTGCTTGCAACAAAACAATATACTTAACATGCTTGCTCCCAATGCTATTTTATTTCCACGTTCTGGTCAGTAAGACTGTTTTCTGACCACATTCATGTAATTAAGTAACAGTGAATCTCTATTAAATACAAGGCCTGATTCTCATCTCACAGGCATTGATGGCAAAGTTGCCAGCTGAAGTTTGGAACCAATCACGCTCTATTTATATCTAACATATATAACATGTTAAGTTTTTGTGTTGGGTTTTTTTTTGGTTTTTGCTTTTGGTTTGTTTTTTTTTCCACAGGAAAAAGATCCGGCAGTGTACATCTGTTTCACAGTAAAAACAAGATATTGATATTACCCCGCAATTCAGCTGCTTCCCAGCCTTTGGGCAACTTTGGTGAAGTAAGCAGACTCCCTGTTTTCATAATTTTTAATTCTGCCAGCTTCCTCTTGAGGAATTTACATGAGAATATGTTCATTTTCATGCAAGATAGAATCTGGGACTTTTTTTTTTCCAAATAGCTTTCCAGACCAATAAATATCATCTGGTTGTAAAGCTACACCCTGCACTACGAGTTAGGTGCTGAGTGTCTGTTTAGTAAAGAATATATCATAAACTAATATCATAATTGCACAAAATGGAATCCAGATACAATTCCAGCAGTTTACATCGAATGCTGGTCACTGGTGGGGAAAAAAAAAAAAAAATCTTTCAGGTAGTGTATTAATAACTCACAGCAACATTGGAAAAAATTAATGTGAAGTGCTTTTTGTACTGAACACATTTACCACCAAAAGAGGAGGAAGAACTTTCTTGTTATAGAAACTTAGAGTAGTGCAGGAAATGCACCTTCTGGAATTCCAGCTGAAAAAACAGAAAATGAATTGTATTTTCTATTTTTCCCAGAAGACCTCTTTAAATTATCAAGGTAGAGACTCAGTAGGAAGCTATTTAACATACGATCGATCATATCTGCATTTGGTGTGAAATTGTTGTCCTCAGCTGCCTTGATTTCAGCCACTCCTGGCTCTCCTTTTGCCACTTACCAACCATTCTTTCTGTGTAGCAGCACAGGTCAAAAGATGAACACGGGCTTGCGTGCACTGCTCCCGCAATTCCAGTTCAGAACAAGCTAAGCAAATGCAACGCTTGCACTGCCAGGGCACTGGAAAAGGGCCTTTCTGTAAATTAAACGTAAGTCTTTAAGTTATGGCCTAGGGAAGACTTAAATAGTGCTGACACCTTTCAGTTACCCTCCATGTGTATCCTCAAATATCCTCCAACCATTGACTGAACTCCCAATGTCTTGTCCCAGCACGCACAGGATTGCAAGTTAACCCTGGAGCTGGGTGCCTGAGAGGACAGTGGTTTCAAGCTCCTAGTCAAGAATTTGGAAGTAACTCTGACAACAGTGATAGATCCTGAGAGCCAAACGTTCACTCTTTCAGTTGAATGGATGAAAATAATTTCTTGAAACCAGGACTACAGATAACCTAAAAAATTTGTCTCTCTCAAAGAAAAAAATGTGAGAGTACACACAATAGGAAAAAAAAAAGAAAAAAAAAAAAAGAAAAAAAACAACCACCCAACCCCAAAACCAAACAACAAACTAACAACAGAAAAAACCCAAAACCCCCCAAAAAACAAAACCAAAGAGAAAGATTGTGAGATATTCTGGGATACACAGAGTTAATTGTTCAATAAGAAATTCCATCACTGTTCAGAGATGATCTACATAGTTCAGGGTATAATGTAATATGCTCCTCTTAAAGGAAGTTGTCAGTGTCTGATGGGTTTTTATTACAATTGCTCACTATAAAACGCACTATTTAATTACTAGCATGAAAGTGATTCTAGCATAAAGGAAGAAGGGGAAATGAGACCTCTCCATCTTTTCAACAGTTAATGCACTTATGCACGGGAAAAATACAATGCTTTCTCATATGTATTTTTAATGATGCATTGCATTTTCTTAGATCTTTGGATGTAATTTCTCTGTTGATGTCCTTAGATATGATGCAATATCTAAAGCAATATATGACCATAGTATATAATTTAAATAAATCTAAAATTCTTAAGATGCCGGTCAAGAAGAGATTAGTGATTTTGTGCCCTGCTTGACAGTCCATTAAATGGCTCATGGCTAAGTGCTCAGCTTCTAAAATATTCTTTCCTAAGACATTTCATGTTGAACTTCTAAGATAAGACACCTGTTTCCAAAATGCTGAATTAACACTTCTGCAATACCATGTATAATCTGGAACTTGACACTTTTTTAACCAGCTAACCAGATTTCAAAACATCCATTCTTGAAGATTATACAGATACTGTAATAAAGTGATTGTCAAAATAAACAAACGAACACAGAACATAATGACAGAAAACACAAATATTTTTAACAGTGAGCATCAAGTTTTCAACACAGCAGAGCACAAGTCACAGTTTCTGACAAACAGAGGTTTTTTATGTGCCTCTTAGAGTCTACAAACTGTAAGTGTACATGGCTATTCAATATTTATATGCACTATCAAAGAAACAACTGAACATAATGTGAATTTTCCTTACCCTGACTGAAAACTCTTGTACCAGGACAACCATTATCCATTGGGAAAGCAGTATTATTTGGAAAGAGGCCAGATCAGACAGATGGCAGAAAAAAGGGGATCAGTGAAATGTTCAGTGTTGGAAAGTTTCAGTAGCAATGTAACATTTTAAAGGACAAAGAAATTGGTCGGTCTCTTCAGCTTCTGATACTACTAAAAACAAAGACAAGTATGGCATAAACGAAACACATTTTTTCTAAATTAAACCCAATAAATATAATCACTTGTGGTTTTGAGAAAACAATCTGTAATATTTAGTGAAATAAGGTATCAAAATGTATACATTCTCTTAATATGTAAACCAAACTATTTTCCTGTCTTCCGAATGAATATACACTGTATAAAAAACAATGCCTCACAGCTTCCTTAATTTTTAAGATAAGTTTTTGAAACAGGGCTAATTTGATTCTTATTATTTTTATGATCTGTATGAGACTGTAACTTTCAACATTTTCACTATGATAAAAACATGACAGATTCAGTTCAAGTGCGTGATCAATAGGCTACACACTTCAAGTCACTGCTCTTTATTTGCTGTAGTGCTGCTCACAAAAACCTGAAATAAACAGACACACACTGTCTGTTCTCATGTTTCATGCACTGAGTTTACAGATGCCCAGTGAAACCCTACAGTAAAGATTTAACCAGATCTAATCAAGCTATCAAACAATGATTCAAGCCGATCTGTTTCTGTTGCCGACAATACACAAAAGATTGATGTGGCTCCATCATCCAGCCACTTTGACTCCCCACCTGAGTGACTCTGGGAGACTGATAAATTTGGGAATGAAGCTCTGACTCACACAACTGCATCCATAGTGCCCAGGGAGATAGGTGGCAGTTAATAATGCAACGAGCATCTGCTGACACATTGGGGGGAATCCTGGCAAACTACAGTGAAGCCAGTTATCTTTTGCAGACCTTCTGAACTGTTCAGGAGAAATATTTTAGATTGCCACACTATCGGGGCTGCTGCAAGCATTTTCATATTAAACCCAAGTCATGTATATATACATATTCTCTGTACTGGCTGCTATCCAGCTCAAACACATGGGCAATATGGATCCCACTGTGCCAGTCATCATGCTATACAATTATTTTCATTTGTGCTGCCACAAATAAAGAATTAAAGATAAAAGTGGTACCTCTGGTATGAAATCTAGCTTTTGTTGTTAAGATTATTTCCTTGCCCAGTGACATAAAAGTGATCAGTATGCCATTATGTGGATAAAACAATTAAAAAGTTTCTCAGAACTAACTCTGTCATCTTGGACAGCAAAATTACTGCTGCAAAGAGCCACCAGCACATTTGTTTTCATTATAACCAAATGCACCATCCTCATCAAAGTGATAATTTGACAGGGGTTTTTTTGTTCAACTCATGACAATTTATCCATGTCAGTGTTTATTATCTTACTGTCATGAAAGCTCCTATGCAGACTGCCAGTTCATTATCTATACATGAGTTTAAAGCAGTATTTTGCTTGATCAGAAATGCCAAGCAACTTATCATTTTGCATTTGCCAAAATTATTTTGTAATAGGCCACTGGGATTTTTTTCCTAGAAAGCAATCTGTACTGAATTTTTTCTTAAAATATTGCATAGCCCATGCATCTACTGGATTAGTATAGTTTCATTGGAGTACAGTGCCATAGTTTCAATGGAATCTGTCTTGGAAGAAAAATTTTGGCTAGTTGTAATGAAAAAATAAGTATCAATTCTTAACCGTATTTTCTATTAAACACTTCTTTTAAATTCTCGGATGTCAGTTCTTTTGTTCACTTACAAGAATATAAAGCTGGAAAAAATGGATTTATTATTAGCAAAAACCCAACATTCACACATGCTGAATCTCAGCACAAATCTGAACATTTTACATACTACACTGGGAAAGTAACAAAGACACAGCAAAATAAAACAACAAGGATATAGCCATGTATAGAAATACCAAAGACTACATTAGTGACCAGTGTTTCAGATGCGAGGGAACTGGATTTCTGGCTGCAGCTTGTTTCAAACTTTAAGTTCTCTTATCTTTAAAAAACCCTCTCATAATCTCTGTTGAACATTTTTGTAACTACCACCACCCCCCAGTATGTTCACCTTCATATGATGTTGGTATGTACTTCCTAAAGTTGTTTTCATCTTTTCTGCCTGAAATTTTTCTGAGGTACACCAGCCCGACTCACTCATCCTCAACAGTCAGCAACGCTCTTCTTGATGCCCTGTTCTTTCTTGGCTTGAGGTTTAACGTTTTTTTTTTACTTCTGATATCTGCTTGCCTTTGCAGGGGCTGTATGGAGAAATCCCTGTGACTGTGCCCTCCAGTTTACCAGCTGTCTATCAGGTATTTTGTTTCCTTGTGCTCCCCTGTCTGCATCTGAAGTCTCTAATCTTACACCCTGCAACTTCTTTGGGCCTCTGTCCTTTGTTAGTCTTCTCCCCACCCCATCCCCCAAACATAACCTCTTTTGACTTCAAACACAAATCTCTCTAGTGCACACATGCCAACACAAACTACCTCAGTTCCTCAACACTTGCATGTTTCTGTACATACATTCTCATCCACACTCTGACAGCTCCTTCCAGATTACTCCCACCCTTCTCTCTCTCCAAGTTAACCTTGCACAAGGTCACCTGTCATAGCCACAGTGGATAATACTGCCATCCTGCCCATCACTCAAACACATAGTGCAGACATCATCTTCGACTTAGACTTCTCTATAGGTCCTGCCCTAATAGCTATCTAGAACTATTGCAGAGCCTTGCTGCTTAATGCATGAGGTAAAGTTCTCCCACCCATCCATATAGTTAAAGCCTTCTCCAAGATCTCATCATCTCACATCTTGGTAATTCCCAGTATTGTTTCTTCCAATCATGCCAAATGCCATCTTGTTAGATTGTCAAATAAGAACACACACACTTTATCCTATACTCTACATTTATACTATATGACCTTCACACCTAGGAAGAACTTTTCAGAAATAGCTGTGCAGGATCCTGTTATCTTCAAATCCTTCTTTCAAACTCTCTTTTACCACCATGACAATTAAGTGCTGAGAAAACTGCTGTGCTATGCTCCTAGACCTGCACTGTCATTGGGTCCTTCTGCTTCCCTGTCTCCACGTCCACCTGCTGTCACCTCTCATTTTACACCTGCACTGCAATGTCTTTGAGCCAGGGACAGCCTCTCGTGTTGGTATAGTGCCACCCAGAGCAAAGCTCATTTTATGACTAGGGCTTCTGTAGAATGTAGACCAGTACTGCAAACCACAGCAAAGCATCACTGTGGTAAGAGCAGCTGGCTCTGTCAGCATATCTTTCCTTACTGCAGAAGGGAGAGAAACCCCAGCAGACCTTTCTTCCCACAGTTGTCATCTTACAGCTTCTCTCAACAAAACAGTGTCTGCTTGACTTGGAGGCAGTTTTTCCAAGGGACACATCAGTGTGTCACACTTTGAAGCCTGTCTAGCCATCAACCAACCCTCTTTCCCTCATCAGAGAAAGAATAAGGTAAAGCTTCAATAGATACAGCAAACAAAAAGAGCATTAAAACAAGCAGAGGCCAGATCCAGAACCTATTCTATTTGAAGAAAATGCGAAACTTACTTTAATGGGCTTTAACAAAGGTCCGCTGTTACAAAGAAAAACAGGCTTTTGCTGAAATTGGTCGAGTCATCACAGTAAGAGGCAGAGCTCTCTTCCAGTCCCACCACCGAGTTATTCAGCCATTCCCAGCCACCTGCTGGTAGTTCACACTCCCTCTCCAGGCTGCCTTCCTGGAAAACTAACATATTCCAGCTGTTCTGTGGTTCCAGGCCTTAACTCTTGCCTCCCCTTACTGAGTACTTACTGTCTTCCTCTGCATCTACTCTTTTCCCAAGCAACTTCATGTCACACTCTTTATGCAACTCTGTGATGAGGCCTAAAAGAAAAGTGAACCATTGAGATTGCAGAGTAAAACCAACATACAAACAAGACCCAGATTGGGATCTTCTTCCTTTTAATTAAAGCATGGGAATTCTGGAGGGGTGAATAAGATAAAAATAATGATCTGTTCTGGATCTGAATATTTTGCAACCACTTGGTATTTTAATTCTAATGAGAACATAAAAATAAATGATAAACAGGTCTTTAGCATTGCCCTTTCAAATTTGTATCTTAGGAAACAAAATTAGTCCTTGCTACCCAAGTTTTACAGATATATATACTCTATATATACTTTTCATATCTATATATATGGATATACATTTCCTTAATCTAATTCTATAGGAAAAATGCTGCCTTGGTATATTTATAATATGATATTATAGCAGATACAGCCTTAGTACTGTTGCCATGTGTTACTGGTCATCACGAAGACAAAGTCAAGGAAAAAACCCTACAGTTTCTTTGTGAAAATAAAATTTTAAGAGAGTCCTATGTTGATTTAAATCCAGTTAGCAAAAAACTATTATGAGAATTTCACATGTGTCTTCTTGTCATCCACTTCTGTTCCCAGAGACTGTGGTTTATATTGATAATCAAATACAGCACCCAGAATGAGTACTTTTCTTCAGTTCCACCCGTGGTTCCCACCTATTAGAGGGAGGGTAAACGAGTTCTTGCTGTCATTAAAGACTGCTTTACTTTTCTGCTTTTTAACATACATTTTCACATCCTCAGGCACTGTGTGTGGCCAGCCAGCGTAACTGTTTCAGTTGGAAAGAACATCAAATGGAATCTGTCAATAAGTCAAATGCAGAGAAATAATTGAGGTTCTAAAATGTGAATTTGGTAGATAGTGGTAGAGAATACTTACACTTCTGAAAGAACCCTCTCAGCGATAAGAGGTCTACAATGACTGTACAGAGACCAAGATAACATGGTAGCACACATTTAAACTCCCACACACATTCCAGCTGTTCACATGTGAGAAGTCAATTTATATTCTGTATGTTCTGTCTGTTTTTTGACAGGACATACACAGTTCATATTACAAAGTCATTAGCTGATATACCTTATTGCAGAGCTAATGTACTCTGTCAAATTCCTACACACGGAAGCACTTAGGGCTGAAAGGAAAATATCCATGAGTGATAACATTGACTTGCACTTTATTGGAGGTGTTTACATATGGCAAACAAGCTGTTAAAAGGAGAAAGCTGATTCAGTGTTCTCTATAAAGACTTGAGACAGTTTGAGAAACACCATCAGTTATTAGGAACAACAAAGTTTTGGGGATCATCAGACATACTAACAGGAGGCTAAAGTGCACCTGGGCCTACATCTGAGCTTTTGTGTAGTTGAGAGTCCTTATCAATAAAGGGAAAAGGATTGGAGTAGCATTTTCTACTATAGAGAAATAGAGCAACAATTAAAATTCATTTCAATTTTGAATTTTTTTACTTGTATACAATGATATTTATCTACATTCTCAATTTTTAAAAATAGTTTTTAAATTAAATATTACTTCTAAGGGCATCAGGAGTTTTACGGCACGGAAAGTAATTAGAACATTGTATATCCATAGGAAGTACTTCAACAGGTAGATGTATAAAAACAGGGATAAGATGGATTACCCTAAAGCATGCAGGAATAGGTTCAGAGATGTTTCAAAATTTTGTAGTTGAATTCTGAACGAAACAATGAGCAAATATGTGAAACCCTATGCAAACCCCAAGAAAAAAAATCCTGCAGATAAGGGCTCTTCTTTACTAAACCCATATCCAGAAGCTTTTCCCTGTCCCTAAGGAAGCTAATCAATGAGATGACTTTCAAGACAGTGAAGATGGCAGTCACATGGGGTTTGGTATATGCTTCATTTGAAGATGCTAAAATTGTATGTCTGAAAAGTGGGAATTTGAGGAGTATTGATTTTAACCCTGAGTTACAAATCTCTCCACTTTATTTTTCTATTTGGCTCTTTCGGAAGAGTTATAGGGAAACTGAAAACATTAATTTCCTACTCAAACTTCTTTTTATGGAAATTGGTATGCTAGCAAAATAGCCTTCAATTGCCACACTCTTAAAATGGCTGCAGGAAGTCCAAGGTATGGGGACACAGGGCAGGAGGCATAACTTTGTCTATCTTTACCATTTTAAGTAACTTGTCCCCTTACTATAAGCTAAGTTTATGGTGATGATTATATCCTTCTAATATACTGTACAAAAAGGAAGTTTAACAGAGATGCTTTAGCAAGCTCTTGCAAAGCAACATATCGACTTCCAAAAGCAAAAGCTGACCACTATTTAAAAGCTTATTGATTGCTATTAGAAGTTGCTAAGTAAGGTGTTTAGAAGCATTGAAAATACCTGATCTCTGGACTAGTTGGAATTTTTCTGAAGTTATTTTCTAATATTTTTCTTACTCAGATGGCTTCAAATGGTTATCTGGGCAGCTGGAACCTGGGGGCATATTTGCTTCATTACATACATTATTTTGTCAGCTGGAGCTGATTTTTTGTTAATATACAGATGGACACAGAAAACCTTCAAAGGCCTTACAAATATATTTTGTTTTAAATGTAAATACTACCCTGATACCATTAATAGCCAAGCTAGCTTGTTTCTCTTAGCATTCTACGCCTTATATGCCAATAATCTCAGGGCTTTATTTTGCCTGATATAAATTTTCATTAAGCCTGAGGAGGGCTCTTTCTGTCTTTCCTGACTGATTCAGGTTTAATTGGCCTCTAAGGATAGTAAGCTGCTTGAGGGTTCTTTCAGAATCTGTGTTCCTCTGCTTCTTTGCCAAATATTTTTTATTGCATCTAGCAATTTGTTTCTATCTGCTTCTTTCCCCCCATTTTCCCTGCCAGAGACAAAGCTGCTACAATTTTCTATTATATTTTATAAGCATTCCCCCCATCAGTGTTCTCAGAAGAAACACTGTTTCTCAGGTAGCTCCACCTTTTCTTTCAAAGTCTATTCTGCTATGTCCTAAAAAAAAGTTTAGTCAGAAGATCTTTGCTGTTTTTCTCCACTCTAGTCTAACTGAATCCCCATAATAGATGTGTGGGCTGACCATGCCATTTAACCTCTTCCCAAGGCCAAACTGAGTGTAAGGAAGTCAGAACATAATTGAATCTAAGATGGAGACAGCGTGAAAAACAAAGAAAACAAAAAAACCCCTCTTACATAGGGAATTCAAAATTATACTGAAAAATGCTTTCCTTTCAATTTTCTTTCTCTTTCTTAATAACCGTATAGAATTCTTAGAGCTTTTTTTCCTTCTTTCTACCAGGGAACACTAGGATTCTTATATGTTTTCCTTTAAATTGGATTAAGAGTTTTGCTATCATTGTGCATTTTCCTGATTTTTCATTCTCTTCTGTGTGGGTGCAGAAGCCTCCATTTCAGCAATATATGATTTCCATAGGCAGTACTGAATCTATTATTTGCTTGTCGTACCTCTAATTGTGCTTTCAGGGTTTTAGAAATAGGCCCATTTTGCAACAGAAATCAGGAGATTTCTAAGCTGGTAGCTCACAGTTTGCTTTTTCAGGCTGCCTTCATGGCCAGTACTTCTCTATGCAGCTTGCTTTATATAACAAATTTCCAACCATCAAGTTTGTGGTAGTCAAAGCCATCTCTCTTTTCAAAGATGATTGTAACATTCAAATGAGTAGCCATTTCATATGGCTGAGCACATGGAGAGCTAAGCTTAGCCTGAGATGGATTCTGATCTCTCACACATGATACTCGGGTCTTCAGTAGTGTAAACTACAAATTTTGAACTATGACATTATCAAATATGCTCTCATGTTCACATCATACTCTGACGTTCAAGAGCCTTTAAAAATGGAAGAGACAACTATTCCAGAATCTGGTGAAGTTCTGGTAGTAACAGCAGAAATTATATAAAGAGGAGTCTAGCAAAAGTCAGTCATTTACTGTACAACATTTTTTATGTCTCAGAACTAAAAATTGCATAGAAATGCTAAAAATGTATACTTTGTACTTTCTATAACAGGGAGTGAGGACAGAGGAAAAACTGCAGAGAGATAAAAAGAACAGGAGAGAAATAATAGGGACGGGATAGAGAAATAGAATATTAAGACAGAGAGATGACTGACAGAAGCAGTCTGCTTCTGACCCAAATGTGGTGGATGCTTCCCATTAAAGCAGCTGCCTCAAATTAACACCTTGAATGAAATTCTGCATCCACTGAACAATCAAGCAGGACAAGATGCAATCACAATCTCTGAAATAAAACCAAGTAAGTGGACAGAAGTTTAATACTGCCGTTAGAATGCTTTCTGTAGTCTTTCTTGAAATGAAAAGAATGAGAGAGGACAGCATGGAAGTAAATAGTTTTGTGCAAGTATTTATGCTTACCTGGCCAAAGAGAAGCAGGAAGGCATACTCTCCCAGCTCAGGTGCTTGCTTGTAACTAGTCTTGGACCCTTTCACTACCTTTGTCTTCCTCAGAACACACAAAATTTTCATGCTCCAAGAAATAGGAATCTAAGATAGCAAGCAACAGTATTTCTTTGCCTTAATAAGTTTACATATTCCAAGGATATATATTGAAGGATACAAGATGTCTTTTATAAACAATGAAGCCCCACATTACCTGATAAGCAGCAAATACTGTACCTGTATCTCAGCCTGGTTTTGAAGTCTTGGGATTGCAGGACCACATTTCACTTGTCCACTATGCACAAATCTTCTGCACACACTAAATCAACAGATCGCAAACTGTGCTGCCACACATAGAAACTAAACAAGAAAAGAGTAGAAAACTTTTGGCCTCTGTGGTCTTTTCCAGTTATTGCTACTACAAGTGTTCCTTAGATTAAGCACAGGTTAAAATATACTCAGAGAGAAATGTCATTTTAAATTGCAGGGATCACTAATATGTACTGAACAGTGCACTTGGAAAACAAATCACATCTTGCGTGCACGCACCAGTCTTTAAGCATTCAGGTTGCAAAATATTTATATTTGACATGTCAAATGGGGGAGGAGGGGGAAGGTGTTGGTGTTATTTTTTTTTAAACTTACATAACTGTATTAAAATTTTTAAAAATTTTGTTGTAATCAGCTGTTTACATGATCTGGTCCTGAAATCTGAAATCATCTTACAGTATCTGGTGTTGAATTTCAGAACTAGCCTGTTTTGTTTCTAAAATATGAAAAAAGTCATGAACATTGGGAGAAAATGTATAGCCCTTACTCAAAATAATAAAAGTGTTTCACTTGACTCTTTTTGTAGCATAACACTGAACCAAGCTTTACTGTAGCAATAAAAGTAGATGTGAGCCTTAACAAAACAAAATCATAAAACTTGTTTGTAAGCAATAAATTATTTATGAATTTGTATATTTAATTACATTTTTTATAAAAGTGAGAATGAGAGGTTTTTTCCTAATTGTATAGGTTTCATTGTATGAAATTATATAGATTGGATAATACAATCTTGCACGGATTTTAAAACCCATGCAATGACTGGACAAGAGACATTCACAAATAGCTCTTTTACCTTACTTACTCATAGACGTAAAGGTCCCTCACAGTGACATCAGGCCACAGTTAACTCTTTGCCCCCTTTTTACATGTTCAACTTCCAAGAGCAATGTCCTCAGTTTGTTTTCTCACACTGCCTCTCTCAATAAGCAGGACAGAACAAAGTTTTGACCATTTCTACCCCAAAGCTTTCTGCCTCCCACAAATAAACAGACAGGAAACATCTGCTGCTCTTGCTCAGAGGCAGGAGGAACGAAGGGGCTTCTAAGAAATTTGGAGAGCTGCGGAAGAGCTGCATGTTAAGTGAGGCTGAAAACAAAGGCAGTGAGAGGATTAACACTGGGAGGTGACAGTTCACCTCCCTTATTCTGCTCCTGAAGTCGGAGCTCATCCACGATTGCTCTGTATTCCCATTCACTAGTGTTTGGTATCATACATGTACCGAGAGGAAAAAAACATAGAATATGCCAGATCATCCAATCCTCCCACATCTGAAGTATTTCTTATAGCTATTCCTTCCTTTGAGGACTGTTAAGACTTCCAGGGAAGCTAGAAAACCCCTCCTATTCCAAATCTGAGCTAAGCAAATGCATAATTGGACATATAAAAAAGCTAATTAGCACAACTGAAAAGGCTACTATTTTAATCCTTCAGGTAAATACTGGCTGGGGGGTCATTTTATTTTTAAGGAAATGTAAGAAGTCCCAAAATAACATTAAGTATTGATATAATTTTGAAAGATGTATTATATACAGAAAAGACTTGAATAGCTCCTTTGGAAGCATTTCAAGCTGTTAAATAATTATGTATTTAGCACACATTACATTTAGTAAAAACATCTACAAACGTACATCGAAAAATTACAACTAAATCCCCTTATCTCAGACAGCAACTTTGGCACAAATCACCCCAGATAGAATGATGGATTTAAGCCAAGAACATAAGGCACTGGCCTGCATATGACACCCCTCACAGCCGCAGTCACCCTCCTCACTTCTCACTGGCATGGCAGCACACTGACGAAAAGTCACTTAAAAACGAAGCCCAACGCCACTTGCTGGCACCCTCGGCTCAGACCCCTGCCAGACCCCGCGGCCCTCAGCCCCTGCTTGCCCAGTCCTTCCTCAGCCCCACAGGCCACTCACGCCGCCTCGTAAGGGTGAAGGGCGGAAGGGAGCTTGGGGCCGCACTGACCGCCCTGCCGCTAGGCTGGGGATTCCTTGCTGCAAGCAGGACCTGGGCCAGCACATTTGGACTGGTCTCCAAAATAAATAATGCTATTCAAATTGTGCTCTGTGTGCGTCCGTGCCTGCAGAGGCAGACGAAGTGTAGTCGTGGCTGCGGAGCCATGTCTAGGTCTGTGGGTCCTCCGCCCAGCACGAGCGTCCCCTCAGGGCCTGGGCCCACGCCGCTGTCACAGGCCAGCTACGGCCTTCTTATATGGCAAGAGAGACGTGGAGACCAGCTCTAACTACAGCAGGAAATCAAAGTTTTTGTGGCTGGGGAAACGAGAAATAACCTTTTTCTCAGACAATGAAGCCAACATGCAAAAGAGCCTTGGAGGCAAAGAGGCAAACAACCTTGATTTTGCCACAGGACCAAGCCCCTCTCTCGTACTAGTTTCCAATCCAGTTCCTAAACCCTGGTATCCCTGTATTTTAAATGAAATGATGGGATTCAGCCCAGACACCACTCAAGCAGCAGTCCACAGGTCAATCTTTAATGCATACCTATTTTTCTCCATCATAAACCACCTTCAGTAGTGCACATTGCCAGATACAAACTTTATTAGTCCTCAAGCGATAATGCATATCTATGGCAAACCTCAGCCTAGTACCTGCTCTCTTGCTGTGTTTGTGGTATCTGGTGACCTGACAGGAGAATTATGACAGGAAAAAGAGGTGCACGAAGCAGTAAAGAACCAAAAGGCAGTAAGAACTGCTATGAAAGCATCGTGAATGCCAGAAAGCTTTATGCAGCACTCCAATTTTGCCTTCTGTGCCCCTTGCTTCTCTTTATCACATCTTGTCTGATCCATCTACAGCCCCTTGAACAGCTGCATTCACACTGGTCTGGAACCTGGACACCAGAGGGTTTCAAGGTGGGACCAGGGATTAGAACCCATAAATTGTATCAACTCTTACTGTTGTGTGTCTCCACAGCCTTCTGCGGCCCTGCTCCAAGTCACTTGTCCCAACCCATCTGTTCCTACGTCTTTCCCACCATCCTCACTTTGTTCTCATGCTCACAAGTCTTCCTCCCAGCCCATAAGCTGTGCCACAAGAGCGCTCTCTTATTAACTGCTGGTTCAGGGTCTGCTACTAACAAGCTGCTTGATACCAGCTCACTTCAGCTCTTCTCACCCAATCCCCTCTTGAAAAATATGGCAAAGTGCTGCCATACAGCCCCGTATCTGCTCCAAACCACACCTGAACGTTAATATTTATGTACGGCTGTAGCAGAGGTCCCAAGAGGGATCCAAGGCTTACATAGTTAGGGGTACAGCTATGCCAGATCAGCTTGTGCTCAACACCTCCGAAACAGATAAGGTGTGACCAGAAACAGCAGGAGCTCAGAGAAGTGGAAGGGCTGGTGGAAGGTCCCAGAGCAGGTTGCAGCCAAGCTAACAAGACAAGACACAGCTTCTTCCCTTTCAGGAGCCATTGTTTTCACCACTAAACCTTCCAGCAGTACCATTTGTAGTAGACTAGAACCAAACTAGTAACAGGGAAAAAGAATGGTTCACAGAACACAAAAAAAAGTCTCCAAAACCCACAGTGAGCAGAAGCAATAGGATTTTTTTGTATTCAACTACCTTCCCTTTGTACCAATAATGACTCATGCCATGGCCTAGACAGAAAGGATAGAAATCAGCAATCAATTGAAGCAGTAAATGTAGATCAGTCCCATCAGAAACATCATTGTGATGTCTCCACTGTGGGGTGAACATATGCACAGAATCCCAGTGATTTTCTCTGCAAACATCTACTATGGTGTCATTTCTTAACAAAGCAGCAATGGTTGCTTGCAACATAATGGAGTAGACTGTTATTCTCCTAAGTGTTTGACAAACCAAAACACAACCCAATGGAAGAAAAAAAAAAAAAATCCAGTTAGGAAGTATCTGTGATGAAGTAGCCATTTGTGGGGTTTGTGTATAAATTATGAATAAAATTCTGTGAATACCTTGCATAGGGGAGTAAATTCTATAGAAACAGAAGGGAGAACTTAATGCAGATGCATTGGTGGCCCAGCATATGTGAAAGTCGGAGATTCCTTTGGATAACGTAAGATTTCAGTGATATTTTGTCCATGCCTGGGACCCAGCTCAATTATCTCTCTGATGGTCCTTTCCTTGTCAGGGGCCAAGAGGTCTTTACTTGAAAGACCTTTCTGGAGAAAGGTGTGCTGGTTTATATGATACTACTCATCAACTCATCATTGGTGCTTGAAAATTACACCCCATGGTGATCTAGCAGCCTATAATCCTTGCAAAGATAGTGGTCTTCAAGTAGTTTTGTGAAAAGTGTAAATGTTTTAAGATACATAGAGAAGTAAATCTTGTAGGCCACTAAGCATGCCCAAGATTTGAGCTTCCAGTGACAACAGGAAAGCTGTGTGCAAATAATAAATAGTTCTGAATCTTGCTTTGGAACCTTTTCCCGACGGTGTCCATCTCACATTGAACTCAAAATCTGTGCAACTCGGATTTTGACTAAAGAGAAAGCACAGCAAGGGAGGGAAGGTTATTTCGTTGCAGATCATTTTCAGAGCATTCTTCTGCCAACTTAGCAATGATAGGGCTTGAGAACATGTACCAACTTGTCCAGACAGGAGCTCAGTCACTGTCAAGATGTGAAAGTGAGCTCTGGGGTTATGTGGAGACTCTCTGGTTTGAAATGGCTTTTCTTTTCTTTTCTTACTTTCAAGATTAAAGAAGGAAACATATGTAGAACCTCATGTATAAAACGTTTCCTTTCGATATCATCTTTTAGAAACTAGAGCACAGAACAACCTGATGCAAATCACCAACACTCCACTGGTGTGGAAAATGGATGCACTTCCTCTCTGGTAGAAACACTAAGGGTAGCACAGGGTCTTTCTCTGCTGGGTGATCAGAGAAGAGCCATGTATTATTACTCTGCAGACTTTATGTTTTCATTAATTTCAAACTATGCAAACCTTAAACTTTCTTTGTATGGGCAATTTTAGGTCCAAATGACCACCAAACTACGGGATTTACTACACAGTTTGTACCTAGCTATGACTGTCAGAGACAGCAGAGACTTACCACTGAAGTGACGGATAGGTTTTTGCTGGCAGGAACATTTCTGGCTTCTGGCTGAAAATGAAGAATCTTCAAATGACCTATTACCTCCCCACACACACATATACAGAAAAATTATACAACATGGTACCTGATGTATTGTGTACCTCAGAATTAAATTATGTACGCATTTTATAAATAGATATTTTCCAAGCAGAGAGGCTGAGACACTGTGCAAAAGAGGCATGCAGCACAATTCTATGCAAGGGCACTACTCAAAATTTTGGACTGCAGCAAAACCCAAAAATCACAAGAGCTTTTTACTCTTACTTTTTTTTTTTTTTTTTTTTTTTTACTTCTCAGGAATTGGACCAATGTCTCTGGAGAAGAGAGGTGTAAGGCTCCAGTAGACCACTGTTTTCACTGCCAGAAAGAGGTATGCTCTTGTGATAAATTACTGATCCCATTTGGAGCAATACTAGAGACTGCATAAAGCACCTACACTTCTGACTAAGATTCCAGCAGACGTCCTACAGACACAGATTATAGGAAAGATGTACCAGAATACACTGAAGTAGTAACGAATGGCAATTCTGGGGCATCAAATGGAGGTGGTCTTTTTATAGAAAATATCATCTACCAGATAAGATCTGAGTCAGCCGCATCAGCTTCTTCTGCCCTGTTCTGGTGGTGATGGTGGTGGTAAAAAGCTGGAGGAAAGACAGCCAGCTACTCATTAGTTCTTTACTTAAAGGGGCTAAGAACCATCTGACAGGTGACTATTAGCTCCATTCCCTCATTCCCTGACACCCAGAACAACTTGTTAGAGAACGTGTCAGAGCTTTCCTGAAGCCACTGGAAAGGCTTATCTTCCAACATCTCAAAATGCCTCAAATCAAAGCCTGATATTTCTTGTTCAGACAAGCCAGAAGAGCAGCTCTGTGGAGTCCCTTCCCAGAGTGAAATCTGAATCTTCAAACCAGAAATCCTGCTCCTCACAACTGTTTCAGTGATTATATCATTCTCCTTAGTCATACTGCCCCTTGGCCTGGTAAGTAGCAATGATTAAAACCTCTTGTTCTCTGCAAGAATCAGTAGCAGTTTGTAACTTGCAAGGATCAAGCCATTAGTTCGTTCAGCAATGAGCCCAAGCACACTTAAATTATAGCAAGTATACGTACAGGCCTTGTACTTACTGAAAATAAGTACCCTGACTGCTGAAATTGATAACAGGGGCCGCTCTCAAGCTCATGCTCTCTTGCAGAACCAGTTGCAAAGTTGTCTTAATTAGCGATTACATCAGACTGCAAGAGATACAAACCATCCAAGGATCTAAAGGCCACCGTACCGAGAAACTATACAAGCGAGGAAGCTTGACGTGAAAATAAGTATGTAAAATGCTACAGATCATACCAATAAGAAGCACACCAAGCAACCATCAAGAACCCATGAAGAACCGATTAACACATAAACTCAGAAAGCCGTCTACAGAGCACACAATTTTGTCTTGCTATCGTGTGAGTTGCTAGTGACCATGAAAGCAAGCCACGAGGCAGCAACAATCCTACATATACCAAAGATCTTGCACTTGTGCTCATGAACCTTTGCCCTGGAGGTGAGCAGAGATCTTTCAAAAAATCACTACCACGCAACACGTGAAGACATGCAGCAGCATTCTCAAGTAACACAAACACTACAGCAGACAGCCCTTAGGCTGCAGGCTTTCCTTCAGACTTTTCCCTGCACATTTCCAGTTACTTTCTTCCAAAACTTCTACCTTCTGAAGCTTCTTAACAACAAAATATCCTTTCAAAAACCTGTGCCACCTAAAGATTAAGTAACCACTTGATGTACTGAGCATTAAAGTTCTGAGAAATAAAGCAAATCTAATCTTCAGCAATGAGACCTCAAAACCCTCAGCACCAAAACACCTTTAGATGCACACCAGTGAAATTGTTATGTCATAAACCTGTTCTGTGGAAAAAGCAGTTTCATAGAGAAAGTAACCCTCTTCCCTCCCTCTTAAAATAATGCACTAATACAGCTACAAATGGCTGGGGAGAAACAGAACCTTAGTATTACAAATGGCAGTAATTTACATTAATATGCCCTGTGAAGTAAACCAGCTTTTGAAAAAATGCCCACTCACCTGTCAGAAGGAAGCGGATTCAGAGTATGTTAAAATATTGACAACATTCATGGAATGGTGCAAGTCTAAGCAGAACTGTCTTCTCTCCCAAGCTGCTGCTCTTTTGCCTTCCCAACTGATTTCACTGCCTTATTTTATTAAATAGAAGATTAAGCTGATGGAGAATTAACTCCCTTTTCTCTACACCTGTCAGTTTCTGTTGCTCTGAATCTCAAAATATTTGCATTAGTTTTTTTTCTGTTAAACTATAAATGCAGAAAATCTTCCTTTCATGACTTTCTCCAGTTCTTTTCTAGGCTGAACTCTACCTGGTTTATCCTAAATTATCCTGGTCTGTCCTCTGGCCATTTGATACTCCAAGACTTCAGACTTCACAAATAAAAACTTTTAACTTTTATTATAGGATCACATACAACCATCACTCTCTTTAATCTCACAGTTCTCACTGGTCTTTCTTACTCCATCTAAAACCATCACCTCACTCTTCCAGTCATATTTTCTAAGCTCACAGCTTTTTCCCTCTTGTACTTATTACTTTTTCCTATGCTTTAAGCAAAAGGCCATTATCCCTTTTAGCCACAGTTCCCTATCAAGACTGCCGGTACTGCAGCATTAAGTGTCAGGGGACTTATATCCTACAGAATATGAAAACAAAGTTGCATTTATTTCCTGTTTCCTTTGTGCCCTGCTCAGCATAAGGTCAAAACAGTTACACTACACCAACATAGTATAAAGTACATGCACGTCCATCTATATACAGATGGGGGTTTTTTTTGAGAGCGAGGAGGTGGTGTATTACCAACTCCTCACCCATAAGGAAAGGAAACACTATTTTGACTTCCCACCATCTAGTGCAAAATAATAAAACATCTCAGGCTGTCAAGACATACTACGAAATTACACCTTGTTAGTTTACAAGAAGTACAGTAAACTCAAGTCAAAAGAAAAAAAAAAATAGTGTTTTATTAACTACCACACTGTTATAATACACTTTAAACGTACAATAAGGTAGCCTTTAAATTTGAGGTGGTTTTAAGAATAACAAATGAACAGATTTCCAAATGTTTGTAAATAGGTGAACTGCAGTAATTATTGTACATTTTTTTGAAAATGGTATAGCACTTACAGACTGGCTATATAACTTCATTTTGTACATTTTTCTATAATTGAAAATATAAACAGTAATTAAAAAATAAAAAGAAAATTCAGCATAATAAAAAACATATATGTTTATCAGTTAAATGTACTGGATACATACAATTTTTAAGGGAAGAAGCAAAAAAAGGAAAGATGGCTGATATTTAAATGCAGATTGACTAACCAAAAACTAAACAACAAACAAATAAAAACCTCATAAAACCCCTAGTTCACTATGACTATATCCATATGTTTGGGAGTACTGTCAATATGGAAGTGATTTTTCTGTTGTATTTGCATATGTTATATTTTATTGGTAATTTACATGATGGCTTTTAAGGCCCTGGCAGACAGATGTTTTTTGAAAAAAGATTTGATAAAAATCACTGCTGAGACGCAATACACCTTATTTTTGGTCCTCCAATGTTCAAAAGAAGGGATATACTTCACTATAACGTTTGCCTTACCACCCAAATGCCTCAACCTATACATTTTTATTTTTTTTTTTAACATTTTAAGCTTTTTAAACATTGGTTATATTGCCCACCTTGGTTATTGAAAGAATATTAACAAGACATCATTTTGGCAAATTAAATCTTAAACATGGCTTTTCAATAGGATTTAAAAGGTGACTATCCCTAGAGTTCCATGTTAAAATGTAGTTTTCAAAATCTTACAAGAGTAATGCTTAAAATATTGTACATAGTTAACCTAATTAAAATAATTAGCTTCAAAATGACAAGTTGATGAGCTAAGTAAAGCCTACACTATGTAACATTTGCTTGGAAACTTGATTTGTCAGTTATGCATAATAAAAATTCCAGTCATCAAGAAAATTACAAAATTTCTTTTATCATAACATGATTTCTTTTCACCCATCAACTTCTTTTATCTTACAATAGATAAATACCAACATGTTCTCATTTTTTTTTTTACACTAAACCACACAGGATTGATGCATTTGGTTAGACTACCATTTCCATCGTTAAATTCTTTTTTTTTTTTTTTTAATATAACTTGGTAAAATTTCATCTCTTCTAGATTCCAAAAGTACCTACAAAACCCATGCAATTTTACCATTTTAATATACTATGGAATATCATACAAAGTAAGGCATTTCAGTGTCATGTATAACCAAGTTACTGTCAATCCAAAAATTTTTGCACATCAATAAAAAGATATCTAAGAACTTAGGAACAATATTCTTCTCACTACTGTATAAAAATAACCACAATTAATAGGTATCTTGTGTAATATTTACTCCATTGTCTCGTTTCCCGAAACTGTGACAAGCTGTAAAGGTATTTCAGTGTTGGTAAGAATATCCTGATTGCTGGTGCCAGATGTATTAACAGTTCCTATTCCTGAAACAGAACCTTGTTGAATATTTGCAAGGATAAGTGTTGTTCCTCCTGCAGTAATCAAAGTATCATCAGGTGTTGCTTCTACTGATGCCAGCACTGTACTGCTAGAGTGAATACCTTTTTTATTCTGATGTGTTTTAATGTGTTTGGCAAGGTGGTCACTTCTCATAAAGCGTTTTGAACATTCTGGACAGACAAATTTCTTCTCACCTGTCAAAGAAGATAAGAAAAAAAAATGTTTTCAAGAACATTAAAAATATCACATGAAAACAAAAACTGGGATAACTTACTGCCTTTAAAGAGTCAGAATTCTAACAACTGTATACTGAGGAAAAAAGCAATCCAACATGATAAACTTTTGTGTTAATGTCTAGACATCTATACAAATCCTGTAAAAGAATTGATTCATTTTTCTATCTCTCACTGAGTTTGGGGAGATCCTTCAGGCAAGCTAAAGAACGTTGCCATCTTATATCCTCAGGTTGCTACATTTCACTGCAATTATTACCAATAAATAACTTTTAAGAGGAGAACAAAACCTGCCAAATAATGGACAGGGGAGACTATATGAGCTCCTGCAGAATCACACTTGAGACTGACAGACAAGATCACAGGGTAATTCAGGTCTGAAGGGACCTCTAGAGGTCTCTACTCTGATCTCTCTCTAAGCAAGGTCAGCTACGAGGTCAGACCTGGTTGCTCAGGAATTTACCCAGTTTGGTCTTGAAAACCTTTAAGGATGGAGACTTTCTGGGCATCCTGTTCCAGTGCCTGGCTGTCCTCACAATGAAAAAGTTTTAATTTATATCTGGTCTGAAACTTTCTTGTTTCAACTTATGTCTGTTGTCTTTCATCCTCCCACCAATGGAAAGTCTGTCTCTGTCTTCTTAATAGTGGCCTTGCAGGTACTAGAAGATTGCTGTTAAGCTCCCCCCTGCCCTTACTCTTGTCTTTGTGCAGCTGAATAAGCCCAGTTCCTACAGCCTCTCCTCATAAGGCAAATGCTCCAGGTTCCTGATCATCTTAGTCACCCTTTAGTGAACTCAATCCTGTTGATCAATGTCTGTCTTGTATCGGGGGCTGAAAACTAGATGCAGCCTAACCAGTGCTGAGAAGAAGGGGATAATCTCTTCCCTAGCACTAGTGTCTTTGCTTCTGTTGATACAGCCCCGGCCATCTCTGCTGCTGGCTCTTGCTCACATTTGGTTGTCTATCAAGACTCCCAGGTTCTTTTCAATAGACCTACTTCCCAACTAGCCAGTGCTTAGCATGCGTTTCTGCAAGGGTTAACTCCATCCCAGGTGTAGTACTTTGCATTTATCCTTACTGAATTTCGTAAGGTTCCTGTCAGCCTATTCCTTCAGACTCAACTCCTCTGAGTAGCAGCCTTGCCCTCAAATGCATTGACAGGTCACCCCAGTTTAGTGTCATCCGCAAACGCAACAAGTGTGCACTCTGTTGCCTCCTCCAGGTCAATGATAAAGATGTTAAACAGGTCAAAGTATGGATCCCTGCAGTTTCCTACTTTTTACTGATATGCAGGTACCCTAGGAGCTGGATCATTCAACTGGCCTCTTATTTTTAAACCCATCTGGCTGCCCATCCAGACACACTGTAACATCCCAGTTTGGGATTAAGCATCCAACATGTCTAACAAAAACACACCATTAGGTACAAAATGTGAAATATTTTTCATAGACGTTGCAAAGAAGGTTCTCTAAGCAATGTAAATACTGATAAGCACATAAATTATTTATCTATTGTCATTGAGTTTTTCAAATAGTCTAATTTTAAAAGGTAAGCATCCTCTAGGATGTAATTATGGATTCAGTTTGAAGCAAAGTAGGTATTACAGACAATAGATTTGAAACAAACTGCTCCTTGAAAAGGTGGAAGAGCTAGACTAATTTCTTTTCTTTGTATTAGACAAAATGAACCTGGAGTCCCTAATGGATGGTCTCACCATGAAACTAGAAGATGTAGAGTGATGCACCATCACATGTTGTTCCTTGATTTTGTGAATGGCATCTAAGTTCTTGGACATGTAGCCCTCCATTTTTATTTTTCTTTTTAAAATAAGAGAAAATTACTGAAGTTTTAAGCTGGAACAACAGTTCTAATGTGGTTCAAACAAATGAAATGCATTGCAGAACCTGAATCAAATTATTCTGATTAAGCTATGCTAAAAATTATCTTAAAAATCAGTTCTGAATCAAAAAAGGTAGTTGTTTTTCCTCCTCAGACCTACTAAAGAAACCCAATTATATACTTAGCTCTAAGTATTAGCAGAATTTAGAAAAGTCATACTATGTGAAAATAAATCCAATAAAAAGATCTGTTCTCCTCTTAAAAGTCATTTATCCAAGCCCTCACATGACACATCTTTAGTTAAATGCACCAAAATCAAAGACTGAAAACCTGTGTGCGTTCTTCGGTGTCGCTGAAGCTCATCGCTGCGAGTGAACCTTTTGCCACAGAACATCCAAGTACAAACAAATGGACGCTCTCCAGAATGCCAGCGGAGATGAGCTCTCAAATGTGAAGTTTTCCCATATACTTTGCCACACCCTGGTATGTGACAAATGTGTTGCTTCTTTTTTCCCAAGTTGGAGCCTCTGTTAAAAAAAAAAAAAAAAAAAAAAAAAAAAAAGAAAAAAGTTTTTCATTCAAATACAATCCTCCTAAATACCGGTCATACATGTAAGTGATGTTACATACACCAACAGATCTGCAAACAAACCGGAGCAGCTTCCCATTTTTGTTTTAAATACAATCAGAGTCCAGTACACTCCATAAGAAGCTGGAACTAAATTCTGTAATGCTATCCCGATTCTGCAACAAACTATAAATTCAACAGCATTCAAAATTTAAATGATGGAAGTGTAATCTTTAGCATGCATACATGTATATAAAGTTGGAAATACTGTCATTATGGCAGTTTGTACTACGTTGATGCTGAAGTGCCCATATTTTAAATTTCTCCCAGTTTCAGTTTTTACCATACCAAAGACAGTTTTGGCAAAGAAAAACACAAATTACTGCAATTGCCAAAATGGAAACTGGAGATTTTGGCAACTGGGAAGAGAACAGATGGGACTTTTGGCATCTTGGGGAAACCTGAGAAGCAGTTTGGGGTTGGAGGACAAGTATACTAACCCGAATATTTCCACTAAAAGGAGTGGCAGTGAAACAGCTGATCCTGCTGACATTTAAATTAATTTATTGATATTTCAGAAAAGAAAAAAAAAAAATCCATCAAAATGAACACATAATTCACAGATAGTATAACCCAGACTACTGAGTTTGATGCCTGTTTTAAGATGCCACCTCACTGAAATGGTAGGTGATTGATTCAGGGGAAGCACCTAACACAAAAGCCTATTTTTTAATTTTTTTTCTTTAAATAAAATCTTATTTCAGAGAGAGATAAGAGCCTCTGAAGACGCAGAGAAAGAGATCAGTCTAGCCAGTGCAGGGCATCATGATTGATTTTAGCCAATTTAAGTGTTTGCTGCTGCTGAAAGGGGCACTCCAGGGAATAGATCTGGCTGACAACGCAGCTATATGAATGGTAAATGCTGGTACAAGGGAGGAGATTGGAAAACGCAGCCAAGCATCAGGCCACCTTATTCATCAGCAATGTTAACTTAGAACAGCTTAAGTGGATTCTGAAATCACAGTCTTGGGCACTCCATCCTCCATGACTGATTATACAATTTTCAGTTGCCTCCTCAGGGCAATTTTTTTCTTTAAATTGGGTGCTCAACTTCAGCTTTACAGTCCAGTGGCTGAAGGATTTGCCAAGCAACTATTAGACCTAGATTCTCATCCTTGCATTCAGAACAATTCTGTTTTACATCTAATGAGGGTTGAGAGTAAAATGCATACACACTTTAAGGAGCTAGCAATTGGAGCAAGCATTTCTGAACAGGCACAGAAATTAACTCACTCTAAAACCTCACAGCATTTAAAGGGAAATCCAACCTAAGGACATACGCACTTAAAAAATTCCAAACAGTCCAGAAAAGTAAAGAGATAAAATCCAATTACATCCTAGAAAATGTTTCTAAGAAGTCTCAATATACAGAGATCTTCACACTGCTTCATTAGTAATTTTGTCTCAGAAGAAAAAACTGTCACTTTTACATACTAATTATTTGTCATGACAACATAGGTTTTGACTTCAGAACAAGTTCAACAGCAGTGGAAGTAGAGAGTCCAGAAGGCTTTTGACCCTGCTGTGGTAGAGTTAACTCATATGAGCCTATGGATGTGGTACAGAAGAGATTCTACTTATTTTGGTTGTATCGCCACCCCTCAATCCTTAGCCTCACAGAAAGTTGACCTGCCTGTTTTATCCAGCTTGTTTATAAATTTCATGCAAAAAATTCTCTGGCATCTGACCTGGCACCTTAAGCTCTTCCATCATTATTAGTCTTGGCAAGAATACTTTTGACTTAATTTTCCTTTTTCAAATGTCCAAAAAGAAGATAACTTCTTGGGACCAGGACAAACATTGCCTTTTTTACATCTCCTACCTCAGGTAGGAGAGACATCCGGTTCACACTCTTCCATGGCCTTCCCTCAAGCCAAGATTAAACTTAACTGCAATGTCAGGCATTTAACTTTGTACTATGCCACCTACACAAAAGCTCAATATTCACAAGCTTTCAACATTCATCCAATCTCAAAGGCATTTAGCAAAATCTCTTTAGATTGCTCCCTTTCTTTTCTAATTTCTCAGCCTCTGCAGATGGCTGTAACAGTTCCAGTAGATTTCATCTATCAGCCCTAAAGACCCAGCTCCCTGGACTTCAAGGAAGACATTTTCTGTACTCCTTATTTTGCCTTACTGCAACCAGTTGCACAGTTCTCAGGCTCTATGTTCACCTTCATCTAATGGTTCAGTTCTAGACAGCTCTTCTTCATGTCCTCTTGTTTGGTGGCTCAAGGCATGCAGCAATTGCAGTGCAAGGCAAAGGAACACCCATGGCTCTTCTTCTTTATACAGTCTTGGTAACTGAAAGAATTCTCCACAGGATCCTGCTATCCTGTATCTTTAATTGCCTGCCCAACTCCACGTAACCCTAAGAAGTGCTCAGCCTGTGCTTATTATAACAAAATGTATTTCTGCATTTGAGAATATACTACTCTTTATAGAATATTTTTTGTATTTCGTATTTCATCCTCACACCTTCTCCAAAAATACTATAGTCTTCCCATCCACAATAACCAGTACAAATATTTTGTTACTTTGTATGATACAGTACATAAATGTGACACAAATGACATGAAATCACATCAAAATTCCCTTAGAATAATTTTAAGATTCCGAAGTCAATCATTTGAAGTTGCTTAATTGCATCTTTAGTCTAGACTGAAGGAAACCAAGGTTTAACTCGCAGTCAGCTTACTCTGCATAGGTGGTGTAGTATACGTAATTCTAAGCACTCCACCTAAATGGTGACAGAATTCCTTAATGGACTACAAAGTTTAGAGAGTTAGGGATTCACAGAATGAAATCTACAAGACTACCGTGAATGAGTAACTAAGTGTATTTATTCTACACAGCTTCATATAAGCATCTGCATGTTTGCTTCATGTGTGCTCTAAACTGACTGGGTATGAGCCAAATTCCATCTGGATGCTTTGCAGCTGTGACAGTCTGGCAGTATGCCCTAACATGTCATGCTAAGAGGCCTTTCTTGCTGCACTGGCCAATAACCACCATCACTGTGTAAAAGGACAGGACTCAGGCCTGCTCCTTGATTGGAGTCTTCAAATCAATTAATATTTAAGTATTTTCATAGTAGAGTTTAGCTTTATAAAAATTGGAAACCATGTTTCTCAGTAACCATGCAGAATGCAATGGTTTCAGCAGGAGACATCTTCATCCACTGAAAAACCAGACTTTCAGTCCAGCAGAACTTCCAGGGGGAACATCAAGTATTTCAAGGGTAAAACATACACTTATTAGCTATCTTAAGGATGTGTGTATTAGAGTTACATACCTGAAGCAGTACTTCAGAAGCACTGATCCTCTATAGATCCAGACAGTAGCAGTTACATCTCAATGTAATTCCAGATGTAACTGAGAGGAGTGTGAATCTCCAGATGTAACTGAGAGGAGGATGAACTTTCCATCTAACTTCAGACACCCTAACTAGAAGCCTCATACAGTCTGTCTGGGATCAGAGTCATCCTTTGAGGTACATCTGTCTGTCTGTCTCTCTCTCCCCCTACTTCCTTATCCCCCATTTACTATATAAGCTTGAGGCTGTAAGGTTTTAATTTATGCATCTAATACGTCATCCTCTTCCTTTCCTACCTGCCCCCTGCCAAGTAAGGTAAAGATAATAGTGGCTTCCTACTTCACAGGACGGGTACAAATAGAAATCCTTTGAAGACTGCAATGTAGTCTAATTCTGTATCGAGAGTAAAAAGAAAACAACAAAAGCCAACAACAAAGAACAGAAAAAACCCTCAACCCCCTTTGCATCCAGAAGACAGAAAATACAAGAAATGCCAAACGAAGGCTACACAAAGATGAAATTATGATGAAGTCTGCATATGTGAAGCCATGTACTACCTTTTCCTACTCCATTCAGTCATAGGAGTGATAGTATTCATTGAGTGAAATGCTATTCAGCTTTTTCATACTGATTTAATGCACTTTTCTTGTCTCACATATTATTTAAGTACTATCTTAAACACAGAATCATTGATTTCCCCAAGGTTTTTTTTTTCCTCATCATGAGCACTCACAACACTCACAGTGTCTAAGCAATTCACAAACATTAATGAATTTATCATCTTGCAACACTCCTGTGTAGTGAACTTGAACTAGTACCATCATTTCATACATCCAAATATGAGACAGAAAGAGATGAAGGCCAAAACTGTCCAACACCCACCAGCTTGAGGTGTCATGTTCAATATAGCAGAAACATATTTTCTTAGAGTGCTGTAGATGTTCACAATTCAGCTCAATCAACTTCTTTACAGGAATGAACTCAGTACTTCTGCAGTGGAAAAGGTGGTGGTGGGGGGGGGATAGACAAACACCTCCAAAACTTCAGAGCCCTGTTACTGCAATCCTGTATCTCATTCCCTAAATGCCTTCCACTTTCTGCAATAAGTGAAGCAGGTGCCAATCATTACAGAGCCCTGATTCACCCCCCATGCATCATCCATCCCATCCACTGAATGGCACTGGGGTCATATGAAAAAAATAGTATGCAGTCATGTAATTAGAAACCAAATGATAATGCATATGCACAAGGGATTAAAGTTGCCCAGGATAGCTTAACTTCAACATTTGTAACTTGCAACTTTTCAATTTTGCAACTTTAACATCATTTTAAGAACTGTGAATGCTATCTGAAGAAATTTATAAAAACAAATGTCCTATTACCTGAAACTCCATGAGTCATCAGCAGAGTTGAAAGATCAAACCTCAGAATTACAGCACTAGAGATAAACAAGTAACTGTAGCAGCTATGGAACATGATCAACATGTATCAGAAAGAGAAAGAAAACACTCCTCCAAGTGGGCTTACTTCTTTTTGCTCAACTCTGAACAAATTCTACATTCTGCTGGGAAAGTTGCTCTAGCAACTGTAGGCACTTTCACTCTTTTCTGTTTCCCCACTATTGTCGCCTTCACTACCCTGTTTCTATTCCAGTCCCAATTCTTCCTGACTTCCTGTCCTACTTTTCCTACTTACTTTGTATATTTGATGTGTCCAGTCCTTCCTTTACAGTGGATTTCAGATTCTCACCCACCTAAACTCTGTCTTAGCTTTTATCTCAACTCCTTCCCAAATTCCCATATCTGAGTTTCAGGCAGACTACACCCTTCTCCAGACTTCATCAAAATCACCTCTCAAAAAGATTCTCTCTTGGGCTTCAACTTTAAAATTTGGTGTTATAGCAACTCCACTTAGGAGGAAGAGGATTTTAAAGTGAAGATGTCTCTAAATTAAAGCCACTGTAGTTTGGAATAGAGCACAAGGAAGATGTAACATGTGAAATCTCTATGTTTCCTAAGAGTACAGCCAGTGCAAATCACATTTGCAGAGTTTTCTCCTAGATTGAAGCAAATCTCAACCCAGGGTATACTTTGGGCAGATGTTCATGGCAGAGCCAAAGTTCACCAAGAATTTAGAAATCTGTGTCAGGTTTTAGTGAATGACACATAGGAATTTAACAACGGGAAGCTGATGGACAAAGATGCTACATAATCTTAACTGATTAGCTTCATTTGTGATGTAAATGTATGAAAGTGTTTTTTGTCTTAAACACTTAATATTTATTTGGCATGGCTGCCTAAGATACTACCTCTCCGTGCTTACAAAGAAGGTATCTAGAATATACAGCAAAAACCCTCAAGAGACTTGTGAATACATCTATGAATACACATATTCAGTCAGTACTATTAGAACTCTTAGAGACATAGGACACTGATAAGTTCTTTAAAGAGAACTCAGTAATTTACACTATAGATCTCACATAAATAAGACTTCCATTTAGAGAAGAAACTACTATCAAATTTTAGCATGCTCAAAAGAAGCCCCAGCACAATTATATCAAGCATAAACACATTTAAACATTTTCACTTGTAAAAGACAAGCCTGTTATCCACACTTTCTCTCTTATATCTGTAATTGAGATGCTTACAAGGAAGTGTTTTGGAATAGAATAAAATCTTTATAATAACAAAAAGCTGAAGAATACTTTCATGAGATGTAGAATAATAAAACGTGGCTTCCTATGCAACTTTATACTAATTGGAACTCAGTACCTCTTTGTTAGCCAAATCTCCACTAACTTTGATTGAAAACGAGCAGCCAATTCAAAATTTGGCTTTTAGAGTTATTATACAAACCTTGTTTTTCTTAGGAAACCAGTGAATAAGAAAACCAGGATAACTGTATTTTTATAACACTCTAAAGCAATCAAACTGTGGAAAAAAAATGCTTAATCAGTGAGGAAATGCAGGAACACAGGATTTAATCAAGTCCTTGACATACGATAGGAAGCCAATCACGGATGTGCATATTCCAAAATATTTCATTTTCATATATTATTTAGGGCAATCTATCGCCCTCACTTGTACTAGGTGGCATCTAACTCCAGATTTTTCCAATTAATCTCAATCGAGTAACTCAGAGAGGATGGAATAATCTGCCCCTCCATCTGCAAACCCAGAAATAAAAGTGGCAGCCCTTTATTACATAAGCTCTTTTGCATAAGCCTCTACATTTTCTCTCACTGCAGACAACTGCTGTTAACTAAGGCTCCTTTTTTTCTCATTCATTATTTGTTTTCATCACTACATGCATTCTAGGACACCGAACGTTACATACCTTCCACCACCTTCTTTGCAGTTGGGACATGTGCAAGCTACTCGTCGCAGTCTTTTTCCCTCTTGATGTGGTTGGTCCCCTTCCTCATCTACCACCTGTACTCTCAAATGTGTTAGATCATTGGTATTCAGTGTAGAATCACCACTGAGCTGCCACTCTTCTGGATCAGGCTCCTCTTCTTTAATCCTAATATCTGAGGAAAAGAACAAACACAGATCCCTAAGTAGCCCATTAAATAGAGAGAAGGAAACCATAATGATCAAATCTTTTTACTGTTGAGAGCACTATGTCAGTCAAAAGTCAACATCCTTTAGTGCATACTGACATTGCTTCTGTGCCCTTGTAACCTATAACGTATTTAAAAAGTTTATCTTACTATACATTTCAAAGTTGAAGACAAGCTATAACAAAGTATTAAAGTTTAAGTTTGAACTGTTCTTGGTAGGGAATGCTGTCACCAGGAGGATTTTGCCTGCTTGAAACTTGGGGAAAAACTGAGGAACAAGAGGTTGGACAGAGGATGAAAAAAAATGTAAATGCATGTTTCAAATGATCCTGAGTAGCCATTTATGTTTCCACAGGATTTCTCAATTAGTGTGACATGTAGTAGAAACAGCCTTTCTTGATGACCTTCAGAAGTTTTCAGTATGCACAGTGATATATATAAAGTAATATGAGAAATCAATTCAATAAAAGGTTTTGACCTAAGAAAGACCATGACATCTAAGAAAAAAATAAATCATGCCTTTGTTCCATTTTCCCCTTCTCCCCTCAAATTTTTGCCCTTCCCACTATACAGAGAAGAAAATATTTAGGGAAGAATGCTATTCAGCATTAGAGAGAGGTAAGCAACACATGAACTACTTTAACATTTTGATGAGCTAGTAGTCAAAATAGGTCTTTGCAGTTTCATGGATTCAAAAAAGCCTCTTAAGTTATCCTCATAGGATGGACATTTGCAAGTATGTGTTTCCTCTCCCTACAGGGCATTCATTCAATCTAATCCAAGAATTAATTACAGCATCATAGTACACTGAAACAACAACTATTTTAGCTAATTTTAATAGGAACATTTTTCCCCTCAGATACTATTCTGGATTCCCAATGAGCTGAAAGTCTAAGCCTTCATTTCAAAGAAAGGCAGTTTCTGTGTATCATTTTAGAAAGCTGAACCCCAGCCCCTTCTTTGGTTCAGCACAGTAGTTTACTTTGGATTTTTTTTTCAGTGAAAATGATTAGCCACTAGCACAAACTAACAAGTAAACCATCTTTTTATTTTTCTCTCTTTAGTTAAGCTTCAAATTAAAAGCTGTATGTCTTTCTGGATGTATTTAAGAGACTGCTTTCTCTGCAGTCCTTTTTATCCTTAAAGCAAACCTCACTCAAATGCTGAAACCTTTACTGAGCACTGTGGCCAGTCTACATTCCGTCTGGGAGTCAGTTCATCAGCCATCATCTGTATAATGAAGACAAAGCTGCATAGATTGCATGATAAAACATAAGAAAGACTGTGCTGGGTCAGATCATAAACAGCATCCTGTCCCAGTAGAGATCAGAAAAGAAATTAATGATAAACCATGTAAAGAGTAGTAGTTACCTGTCTACCTTCCAAATTACCTCCAGCATTCATCTGTTTAGAGACAAAGGATGTAGCTACACACACAAATTTGCTTGTTGCTAATAAAGTCTCAGTCCAGTCTTTCCCAACACCAGAGTTTGCCTTCCTTTTACTTGCACATGTACAATTACGTCACTGGTGTAACTAAAGTTAAAATAATTCTCTAGGAAACCACTGCATTTGGAAGAGAATTCCAGGTCAGAAACAGGGAAGTCTAGAATATTTATTTGGTTTGGCTGCAAAAGTCAATGCTAGAAATTAAGTTTGCATGAACATGACAGGCTCTAAGCTGTGGGAATCCAGGAGTGAGCACACTCACTTTTGCTGACTGTTCACACATGTGGTAAGATCCAGCGGAACTACCATGGTATACTTGTCAACAGTGACCTGCACACTGAGCTTCACTGTTACCGTAAGAAGTTCACAGTTTCAGGCAGCAATGTAGCAAGTATCTTTCATGTGAAGACACAGAAAACCTCTGTGGTGACTTGCAGTCTTCTGCATTAGCCACCAAACTATCTTCCCTACCAGATTAAGTCATTTTCTGAGACTCCCCTATGAAATCATTTTATTATGCCTAATAATTTGTATACACATGTATAAAATTCATTTTACATAAGGAAAGATTAAAGCACTATACAACATACAAAGAGTTTAGAAAACTGATCTTTCAAATTGAATACTATTAAGTATACTGATACATTCACTTACGGCAACTTTAGAAAAAGGCAAAAGCCTGATTTAATCTTATGCCACTGGACACATAATAGGAAGTTAAATACAGCAAAGGGCAAAGGCTGCCATCACAGGCCAATTCAAGCTTCCAAGCAGTTCTTTAGGACTGCGTATGTTATGCACCATACTGAAAATTCTTTTACCATTCAAATGTTCTACAAAATGTACATTGTATAAATTCTGGTTTTATTTAAAATAAGAATTAAAGTAATGCTAATAAAATAAAACACTGTATTAAGATAATTTCATTATGATCTTACTAACATTAGACACCGGCATACAGTGAGTTTGTAAAGGCAGTAGCTGTCCCTAGTTAGCACTGCATACTCATACTTCAAAAGAGGTATCAGCATGTCCTAGCAAAGATGAACGGATCAAATTAGGGTATGGATCTGTGCTCCCAAGACCCAACTCCACTACTGAAGTCAAACATTCCATATAACATATGATTTCTCCTGTTACAGTGACATGCCAAAGTCACCCTCTGATAGAAGAGATACACCTAACAATAAAAACATGTCCAGAATGTCTATTGCCGCATGCCAGTATCCAGGACTTTCTACCTTCAACTCATGCAATGTTTGTTCCACTTCACAAACCTTCATCATAAGCTCCTTCCGCTTTTTTCAACAGTAACTTTCTATTCCCAGTCCCTCCCAGTCACCACCACTATTGGAGCAGCACAAAGGCTCATAATAGTTTTATAATGGTGGAGGTATACATGAGAAAATTATTTGGACAAAAAAAGAGGGGCAGACAAAACACTCCTAAGAGTTGAGGATACCAAAGAAAGTAACAATTTGCATGGATATACAATGGTTTATAGTATTACTCAAAAAAAAAAAAAAAGAAAGAAAAGAAAAACTGAAATGAAGTCAAAGTAGTACTGTGCTTGTAATTTTGTGCTATGTTTTGTTGTTATCTTGGTAAGGCAGAAAGTGTAGCTAATGCTTCTGAGGTATTCTTCTGGAGGACCATCTTCTACTCCAGGCACACAGAAAAATACCATGTAAACTGGCAATTTACAGATAGGACTTTTTAATACTTAATTATGTAGATTATACTTTAAATGAAACAAAATTAAAAGAAATATCAAAAGATGAAGTGTTTATTTAGCCTCTCCAGGATGTACTATAGCAGAGGGTGGATTGTATCAAATCCCATAGTGAATCTGATTGCCTTAACAAGGTCCTTAAAGCCAACGAGGTTGTTATGCTCCAAGTAGGTTTTACATTATTACAAGAGATGAGGAAAAATTCCATCGCTGTTTTTGGGGGAGGAGAGGGTGTCACTGTAATTTAGACAATAGTAAGAAAATGAAGGAGTAAAAAGGAGAAAAGCAAAAGATAAGTCTTCTCCAATGCAATGGAACTGGAGATTATGCAAATTCATACAGATAGCAACAACTCCACATTTCTCCCTTGGAACTCCTCTGGCCATGCTCCATTGTAATTCAGTCTCAACTGACAGAACACTAGGTTTTACACATACTCAGCAAAAAAATTAGGCCTAAAAAAAATTTACATAATCCCTAACATCATGACAAACTGATGCAAATACTGGTAAATTTGAGGCAACTTATGTTTTCTACCAATTCAAAACAGGGTAAATGAAAGTTATATTTTCTTTACTACTACTTTATCTCCATAGTTTCAAATTTCTCTATGCCCTTACTTCTTAATTAAGTTCAAGACCTAGCACTAGCTATGAAGGGGAAATTCAGACAAAGTCACTGTTTCAAAATGCCTACAGATTCTGAAAACCTTATATTCTGTTCAAGTTCTTCTTGGGTTCTAGTGAGCTAGATTTGGTTTAGGTTTTGCTTTCCTCTAAAGGATAGAAATTGGGACCTCAGTGTACAATTTTGTTCCAAAGGTAGTATTTCAGCCACAGAAAGCCCAGAGCTGGCTACAATATGGAGCAAGTTTAAGTGTATTTGGCAAATAAAAACAATGACTAACAGGTTTGTTTAAAGCGCTTCAGAGAAGAATAACTAAACTGCCAGGATGAAACTATGCAGATGTAAATGCAGTTTAAACTATTTTTGAGTACATTTCAACCACAGTGTAGAGAGGATTACTGCTGGTCACTGATACAGCCAAGTCATTTACCTACTTCACCAAGTATGAGATGAATGCATCAGTTATGCTTCATGTTCTATCTTGCTCTGTTTCAACTAAGACTTTAAGAAAATGCTGTTTTCTTTATCTATGAGAACAGTTATTAGTTTACCCAAGAGCCATATAAACAGGGATAAACTGAGAAGGGAGGAGGATGCAGTGCAGAAATGATTCATTTGAGGACTATGCCACCACTTTAATCTTTTTGATATATCTGCCTCTGCAGAATGCCATATTAAAGGCGCCCTCAGCATTACCTGTAACTGTCTCCAAACTACAGGCTTCCAGTTAGCTGCTTTTCCTAGATGCTGAAAGCCACCTTGCCTTTTTACTCAGCTAAGCTTTACAAGTTCCTGATCTGAAAAGCAGAAACACGATCTTTCAACTGAAAACCGATTTGCAGCAAGCAGCACTGTATGTACCTTCACACCAATTTCCTCACAGCATCACAAATTGACTGTCTGCAGTTTCAACGTCTTCTAACCAGTCATGCCTATTCATTTATTTTTCCAAATAGATGCTTCCCTTCCCACCCCTCCCAAGAAAGCAGATGTGAATTCCCATCTCCTTTCCATCTTCCCTTGTTCATTTGGTTTTCAGTTTTCTCTACAGTGCATCCCACATTCCCTCAGCATCTTAACTCATCTTGCCTTAATCTCTGGATGTGAGCAAGCTTTAATAAAGATATTCAAATTTCTTTTGAATGGACAAAGGACACTGTCCTTGTTCATTCTCATCTAAACTAAACTTCCTAAACTAAACTATCTAAACTAAACTCTCCCTACTAGTTGGCCAACTGTGCAAATCTTTCAGACAGGAAAATCAACAAGGTTAATGATTTCTATTCTGATTTGCCCCTCAAAACTTAAGCATGAATTTAGGCAATTTTTTACGTAATAAATTACAAGGCAACAGAACACTGCAGAATATCATCTTGAAATACATGCGAACATCAACTCAGAAGAAAGATTCTATCATCTAGTTTCAATAGCTCTAAATCAGGTTTCAAGTTTCTGAGGAAAACAACTGTTGTGTACAAGTCTAAGAGCAGGACCTCACACGGCTGAATATTTAAGCAGTACCAGCAGAATGATTAAAAATAGAGCTACAGAGGTTTTTTCTTGCAAAAAATGCCACATAATGTATTTCCAAGTGATCCTATGCATTATTCTAAGCCGATTATTTTAAAAATTTGAATCATGAAAGTACTTAAGCCAGTGCTACCACAACACATATTATACATCAAAGAACACTTACCCGACAGTAACTGCGGTTCTTTGAGATGTGTTGTCTACAGATTCTCAAGATTTTGGATTCTTATGGACAGTAATGCCTGCTGCAGCATGCCCTTATTTTTTTCCTTTTTTCCCATAGTTGAAAACGTAAGAGGGGATAACTAGAAAGGGGGAAGAAGAGTTGATCATGCTTGATATAGAAGCAGCCAGGAACTGCAGAAATAAGTAAGGAAAGCAGGAGGACACAGAGAATTCTGTGACAAACAGGGTTAAGTATTCCTAGATAAAAGAGTATTAGACTCCTGCTAGGGTCAAACAACAGAATTGTCAGCAGTAATTCAGGAAGGCAGAACTGTTCAATAAGTATTTCTGTTCTGTTTTTAGGTAAAACCAAATAATAGTCCCACTGACAATACGTCAGGAAGATGTAAAAGCAGCTACTGAAATAAACACTTAATAAATTGACAGATTGGAATAATTTTCATTCAATAATTTTAAGAGAAGGCTGAAGAGTGCTCTGCAGTTTTAATGCTGCAAGTCTTGGACCATATGAATGTTTCGGTGAGTTAGAAAAAAACTAGCACTGTGATAATACTGAAAAAGGGTAAACAAAGACTCAAAGAAGTAGAGAAAGAATGAATGCCACTCAAAATGGGATTATGGGAACAATTAGATTCAAAAGTGGGGGTTTTTTTTAAATCAATGATGATACCATTGTTGATATAATACACTTGACAGTTCTGCACAGCAACTGACTTACTAGGATACAGTAAAACATTTTGATTAAGAAAAATTAAGTACAAAACGTGTGGAATACCTGGATTAAAAACTGGCATGAAGTTTAAATGCAGACTGAGAACTATCATTTTTGTATGATAAATAATGAGGACATGTCACTGACAAAGTGTATTCTTTCCCCCTTTTGTCTTTAAAAATTACTACCTTTTGAAAAAAGTGTCTTCTACAAGCAGTGAAAGACAACCCATCTACAACCCAGCTTTTTCTTCAAGAGGGCAATCACAATTAGAGTAGGATCCCGGTAAGCATTCCTGGCATTATGAAAAGGCCACCACTGTCCTTGGTGGAAACTTCAGCTGCTTTTTATGAGCCAGATGCACTGGCATGCTAGCTTGACCGATCAGAACCAAAGTATGTGAACTTGCCAGGAGGTTCAACAGGCAAGAAAACTGCACAGAACTGGAAACAATGGACTTAAAGGGCTGAGACTACAAAAAGACAGGAGTTGAGTTTCCAGCCTTCTTTTTAAATTGAAACAGTACTGGACATAAAATCCCTTGCCTCTTTCACTTCATGGATACTTGCCATACATGCCCAAAGGTGTAAGAGAATTTTCCTTTTGCTTCAGGAGCATCTTGTAAAAAGGGTATTTGAAAAATGAAAAAGGAGATGCATCGCTCCAAGCTCAGGAGCGATGCATCCCAGCAAAGAGGAAGTCAGGCAAAAATGCCCAGAGGCCTTCAAGGATGAACAAGAAGCTCCTGGACAAACTCAAGCACAAAAAGGAAGCCTACAGATGGTGGAAGCAAGGGCAGGTAGCCTGGGAGAAATACAGAGAAATTGTCC
>VXBL01005128.1:866567-878778 GCA_013400195.1 Aramus guarauna
CTTTGGGCAACCTGGTCTAGTGGAGGGTGTCCCTGCCCATGGCAGGGGGGTTAGAACTAGGTGATCTTTGAGGTCCTTTCCAACCCAAACCTTTCTATGATTCTATGATATGAATGAGTACCTAAAACTGGGTAATATATTCTTTTGTGAACATTCTGAAGATATCTGAGCCTAAAATAACTCAGGCTAACCTACTTAACCTTGAGAATCTAAGTTGCTTCATCAGACACGCAGCATACATGACAGAATATTCACTTAACAGTAACATACATACAACAAAGTTTCACCTCACCACCATGGCCTGCAAGAGAATGAATTAGACTAGGAGCTGTTGTGGAACACAGAGCAGAAAAGCACATGAAGTACAGACACAGAGGAAGAATGCAACAATTCAATCTTTTCAAGAATTTGAAGAAAAAATGCAAATCTTTTCCACAGCAGTAGAGACTACATTAAAAAAATAATCAGACTAAAGTTATTACACTTTAAGTGAGATAATTTACTATATGTTGTTATAAGCAAGATTGTGAAACACATACAAGCACAATCCTCTAATTCTTCCACAATTTATTAATTTCCTTTGAAAATTATAAGAAAATAAGGAATGTAATTTGAGCATGTTGAAAGCAAACTATTTATACAAGATTGGTACATAAATAGCTCTAATTCCTGCAATAACTTAAATTTGTCAGAGTTCCCAATTTAATTTTTCATATCAAAAATAAAACAGTAGGGGAACTGGTTTTAACTATTTTGATTTTACAACATGCAAACTAAATGCCTCAAATGTAAATGGGATAGACCAAAACAGATGTCGTCAGATGAAAATATTTACTTAACATTATTGCTTCAGTTTACTTCATGTATTTCTTAAGACTTTTTTTAATAATCAGATTTAATTTCAGAATAATACCATGCCCTTCTCTCAGAAGCTTGGTAGAAAGAATGCCTTATAAGGAAAAACTGTATAACTGAAAGTAAAATTAATTATGTTAAAAACTGAGACTTAAGAAGAAGAGAAAAAACTAAGTTGTGTAATACTGAACCAGCCAAAACTTCATAAAAAGTTCTAGATGCCAGAAGAAAGCTATGCTTTCAGTAACATTCTGCACTACTTCACCAGAAGCATTAAAATATTGTAACAGCCATCCCTGCAAGTAAAACTGTAGATACTCCATTTTTAACTTACTTTGTCTGGGGGTGTAGACTGTTTTACCTAACAGATGTTAGACCAAAGCCTCACAAGACACCAGCAGATGAAAGATAAGTTGTCACTTGGGCAACTATTTACCTTGAAAATTGTCTGCCAATTTTTTGGCCAAATTTAGATAGCTAAATTACTTCAGCATGATAAAGACTTCACGTTCTGGCAGGAATGGAATGAAGTCCCCACCGCAAATAGCCAACCACTCCCACTCTATATCAACTGGAATAAGTGGATAAACAGGCACGACTGTAAGCTTCAATGGCAGCAGGCAGATGAGTCCATAAGTAGCTGTGTATACTCCTGCAGAGGAGGAGCTGGGAAGAAAGATGAAGAAGTGAAGACCTCAGATTTGCAGTGGCACTTTGGGTCAACTCTTGAAAGGAATCCCTTTGACTTTCTTCCAACTGCAGACCAACCTGGAAAACTGTAGTTTACTTTTAAATAAATGATTCCTCCAGCTGAGTGTGTCTGGGTTGATAAGCAGCAAAGTCCCTTCTCAAGCCAATGCTACTTTCTTTCAGGTCACTTGCTAGTTTCATCAGATGCTACTGGAATAGTCAAAAGAAGTATAAAAAAAAAAATGGATCTAGCATCTTATAAAAAGTTAGGCAACCTATATAAGACGCGGTAAAATTGCTTTTTTTCCAAGGAAATAACCAATCCAAAACTGCAATTCAGTACATTAATAAATTAGCTGAGACACTATTACAATTAGATTTTGATTAACACTGTTAAGTCTCCTTTGTCTGGACAATGGCTTTACAAAAAAAAAAAATCCAGTAACTTAAAAATTCTTTCAAATTGACAAATCTTACAGGATCAAAAACATGAAAATCAAGTTGGTACATTTCAGTACCCTGTGTTTTTCCAAAAGGGCTGTTACTTCATATGAAATGTTTGAAGAAGAAATCTATAAACATGCTAATAAAAATAGTTTTCTTGAACAGGTAAGTTGCTAAAGAGTAATGTGAACTATGCGTGTAATGGCTTTTTTTGTTACACACAATGCAGTATTTTATTACTAACTGCCAACAAAAGGAGTAGACTACTACAGAGCTTTCTCAGATTTAACTTCCTCTCAGGACCAGAAGCCTGAAGCCAGAACACAGGTGAGAAAGCAATTTCCTTGACAGTGTTTAATACACAGATATTATTTGATATAGCTTTATTTTTTAAAAGCAATGCTGAAGAAAGTTTCAGCTATGACTAACCAATACCTTTCCCTTCACCACCACAAGACAACACTAAGCACAATGAGGAGGAATATGAGCTCTAATGAACATTCTAAGATAAATAAGCTCAGCCAAAACTTTCAGAACAAATTGAGTGCAATGGCAGTCTCTGTGTATGTATGGCTGGTAAAGCGGACACCTTGGTAAAAGTATAATTACTGGACATTTTTCAAAGAAAACTGTACATTTAATGGAGAAAGCTATTAGCTTTGTATTAGGGTTGTGATGACTTCCCATTATGTAAACAAAACGTAGGACCTAGATAAAGATATTTTTTCTTCTCACACACTCCTGAGAACAGTAAAGATGTCCTCTGATGCTTACCTGGGAAGAGAGGCTTGGAAGAACACCTTGGAAGAACACAATGGGCTGTAGCTACCAAAATCTAAAACCTAACCCACAGTTTTCACAGCTACGTTGCTAAAAGAGCAATCTATGTTCTTTGGACTTCAGATAATTACCGACTATCTCTGACCCAAGACTAGGAATACATTCTTTTTATTTTTGCCTCAGGCACAGAAGTTTTGCTAAATGAAAACAGAAAATATGGCCCAACTCTATTTGTTATGGAAGTGCATTATCCGAACTGGAGGGAGAAATACAGGGAAATCCTTCTTATCTTGCTTCAAAGCTTGTTGGTAGTTTGCAAAAAGAAGAATCAAGTAGCTTCTCACTCTTTAGCTTTAACTTCTCTCATATTGCTGTCCCTTCCACATACCTTCCTCTTTGAGTTTAAAACTAAACTAGTCTTCCTTATTTGCAGATCAAGAGAGCAATATATTTTTGACTGCAAAATTTTTTTTATCATTTTACTATCCACTTCTAATTGAATATGTATTCTTCAACCTGAAGAAAGGGTACCATAATATATTGTAAGGGGTTATAAATAAAAAGGGGAGGAACATCACTGAAAAAGATTATCTCAGAAAACTTTGATACAGACAAAATGCCAGATCCACATGGAAAAGACACTGAAGGTCAATCATGATAATTCAGTCTGAGTCTGTTAGTTAGAAGCAGTTTCACATTGATCATTACTTTGGAAAAGTGAGTTTCTTGTAACATAAAGGAGGGACCAATTAAATTCTCCCCAAATTTAGGGGATGGCAGTTTCAATACCTTCCAGTCCATCTACTATTCCTAGACAAGTGGGAAAAATGTCACTATAAATCTCCACCCTACCTGTAATATAACCAGGTATTTATAGTTATTCACTTCAGGCAATAGTTTCTGCTATTCATCTACTGCTTCTGCCTATTTAATCACATTTCATATATCCCATTTACTCTCTTCTCTTCCCATGTGAAATTCCTCACAGGAAAATACAGTCAAGGAATGTTTGATGGACCGCCCTTGCATTTTATTATGAACCCACCATTAAAACACTCTCAAGGACTGTCAATAGACAAACTAATACACACAGCAGGCTCAACTTCTTTTTCATGTGTCTTTTCTTTCGGTTCCTCTCTCCTTTTCCTTTCTATCTTTCCTCTCAAGTTTCTGCCATGTTATTCCACAAGCAATAATATCAGCTACACGATCCTATACCAAATATAAATCTCAGAAATAAAGAAGTTCTCATCCCCCTTGTATTTCGTATTAGCCACAGGGCCCTTTTTCCAAGAGTTAGATTCTGACATTCAAGTTTAGATGTATTATTGTGCACAATACATGCTTTTTGTTACTGATGTCTATACCCACTGTCCTTATAGGTAACAAGGTGTGACAGAGACAAACCGAGACCTGCTGTGGTCACTGGAAATAGAAAATTTAAGAATCAAGATTACCCAGCAGAGCAAATGCTGTGAGCAGCGCACTCATCTGTTTGGTGCTGTTGCCTACAAGCCAATGAAGAGCAGGCATATCTAGGTCTGGGTAATTTTACTTCGCTAAGTCCATAATACAGAAGTCATTTCCAAACCAAAAAGAACTAGAAAAACATCCCAGCTTATTATTTTAAATTCAAATGTTAGATTCCAAAGGCAAAGCAAGCTTCCTGACATAGAATATATCAGTATCAATAACTAGATAAGTATTATAATCAGTAGGCTTTTGAAACCAGCCCAACTCAGCAGCTCCTCTAGGCATTTTTCACTTAACATTGCATTCGTCTCACATGCTTAAATAGGCACACAATACAAAACATTTTTGTTTTACTTAAACATTTACGCTTCAGTATCTTAATGAACCAGAGCCTTGGATCACATGATCATAGCAAAACAGTTCTTCCAAGCTACTTTGTGCAACAATCCCCTCCCAGATTACCTCTTCTGCTCACTCTGCCCCTCATAACTAGCCTGGGTACAACTCTACGATGATAAGATTAGATGGCTTCTGGTAAAGCAAAATGTCTTGAACCTCAATCATCTCTTATTCTTTTTTTTAAGTAGCCATGCACTAAAATTTGGAATGCATTGTATTAAATTTACCAAAATAACCCAAGCATGTTTATTTTTTCTCACATTAAAAAATACCTATTTTTTAAAAAAATTGCCTTTCTTCTCTGCTCACAAAGGTAAAACACACTGAAATTTATCATTAACAATCGTACATTCTGAAACATAATGCAAATAAGTAGTACTGGAAATTCACATATGTTCTTAAGCCTCCATTTTGATATTTACATGCCTGTTTCACTTCTGCTTACATGAGTTCTGTACATCGTAGTTACACTGATATTAAACCAGTAGGAAACAAATCTAACAAAACAGTGGATCAATAAAAGCACCTCAGGGGGTCTGAAAATTTTCAGGGGGAAAAAAAATTGTATCAACACAAATATTTGGATTTTCCATGAAAACTTCATCTAAGCAGGACTGGGAAGAATGGAATGCTAATGACACTGCTGTCTTACAAGAACGGTAGTTGATAGTCAGATTTCCCCCTCCACAATTTAGTATGCAGATATTCTGCATGGTAAGACTCATAAGTATCAATAAACATTGTATTAGAAGTGCTGTTAACTAATATGACCAGCTGGGAGTTACAGGAGCTTATACTAAAAGAAGTGAGATGAGACGATGTTCTACCATTACAGTGGTTTCTAACAGAACAGTAGTTTCAAATAAAATCTATCATCACTATGTTTAACCTACTGTATTTTGTAGGTTACTGCAGCAAGACAATACTGTTATGATTATCACCATTCAAACCAATGACATGCAATAATAAAAAACCATTTTCTGCAAAAAGAGTAAAATAAATACCTGCAGGACTGCCAGCATTTTCTCCTTGATGCAGCTGAATACCAGCAGAATCTATAGAGTTTACTGTAACTGTCTGTAGATTTGGCAATTGAGCAGTGCTTAGACTAACTGGAGTTGACGTCAACGCCCCACCTGCTGCAACTTGACCAAGAGTGAGAGTCTGCACAGGGGTTAGAGTTATTTGTTGACCAGGTGCATTCTGAATTTGCAAGTTCTGCAAGTTCTGAACTCCTTGCACTTGAAATGTCTGCCAGGTTATCTGCCCAGAAGGGGTCACTGTTTGTGCCTGAATTAAAAAAGTTCCAGGATTCAGCTGCAGTTGAAGATTTTGAAGAGCCTGTTGAGATATACTTTGACTTGCTTGGACACCGTGGATTGTCTGTTGCGCAATACCTTGTACAATCTGGGCTTGACTGGTTGGCTGCTGAGACTCTTGAAGCTGTATGTGTTGTACAATTGGCTGTGCTGTGGAGACCTGAATATTCTGAGCCTGCGTGTCATCAGAGACTGATGTCTGGATGTAATTTCCCTGAAGATCAGAACTGTGAACTTGACCACTAGTTGTGGTCAAGTTGTTTGCATTTTGTTCCAATATACTTGAACTGTCTATGGTAACGGGCAATTGTGATGAAGATGATGTTGGCACAAATAAGTCATTATCGGTGGCGGTTTCTGTAATTTCAGGAGAAACTTGCTCACCAGTCCTTTCAGAAGTATCTGAACTATCCATGGCCTGTCCAGTATTTATCAAGTGCCCATCTGCATTAATGCCTGCTGTCATGGTTTGAGAACCACTGCCAAGTCCCAGAGAATCTAGATCAACACTATTGATGGGTACAAAAGTAATATTTCCTGGCAGTCCAAGAGGGACATTAGCAACTACTTGCGCTTGGCCAGGAAAAGATGAACCACCAATTGCAACTCCCTGAACCTGGACTTGACCAGACTGCGACAAGATATTCTGAATATTAGCCGAAGGTGTTCCAGAGGCAATGATGGTTTGATTAGAGCCAGGAATGATCTGAATTTGACCAGTTTCTTGATTTATACTGCTATTATCAGAAGAGGCTGTAAAGCCCAGTTGAACCTGCTGACCATCCGCTGTCTGGATCTGGGGTATTACTTGGTATTGTACGTTAGACACTGTACCATTCGATGAATCTGATCCTGGTGCAACAGAAAAGATTTGTTGATTTTGCAAACTCTGAATAGGAAGGACATACTGCCCACTTGAAGTTACTGTGGCAGCACCTGGAATCTGTACTATATTACCAGCTTCATCCTTTATAGTGGCAGGAGCTGCAGACAAGACCTCCCATCTATTTGGAGTTCCTGTTAATTGCACAGAAGCCAAATCCCCTGTCTGAATAAAAAGAAAAAAGAAAAGACAAAATTAAAACAAGAGACATACAGACTATATGCTAGAACAGTCATGCCATTCAACACTAGAGATTGACACACTACTGGACAACATGCAGTGCAGCCCATATGAACAGCAGCAACTGGATTAGAACTACGAAATACAGATTTTGTAAGTGAGCTAATGCCTAAGTCAGGGTAACAAACCTGTGGTTCATGAGCTGCATGTGGCGCGCGAGCAGGTCAAATGCAGCTCCTGTGCCATGGCTACGTCAGGTGACCAGCAGCAGGGTTATTCTGGTGTGGGGGCTGCTGGGTAATCCAAATCCCTGGCTGTGGGAAGAAGGGAGCCGGCAGGGGCTGGTGGAGCTGTCATCACCAGGTTACCCTGGGACTCAGCTATGCTCTTTACCTAGCCTGGCACCTATTGCACAGAAGTGGGGGAATCACCGTGAAGCCAGTGTTGCCTGTATCTCCTGGAGCTCCGCTGCCTTTTGACTCCGTGTTATATATGGTATAGATGTGCAAGCTGTGACTCTCAGCAGTATGGTGAGTGTTAAGAGCTGACTTAGTCACACAATTGGAAAGATCGGATAGCCTGGGTTTAAGTTACGCATAATACAAAGTCCTAGTATTTATAAGGTTGTATGAGTTACTGTTTCACCAGGGAAGGTGCCCTCTAAACTAAGGACTTTTACACTGAAATCATAGTTGGATTAGTCATATGTATCCGTTAAGGGAAAAAAAAAATTCTTAAAAAAAAAAATTATTTTCATTAAGTTGGAACAGTATAAGAGGTCAATGCTTATGAACAGATGCCTGCATAGTTAAAGACTAAAGAACGTAAAGACTAATGTAGTATGCTTTTGGTTTTTATTCAGTAAAGAAAAGGTTAATTGCACTTACCTTTCTTTACCAAAGCAAGCTTTTTCAGAACAGAGTATTAAGAATTAGATTTAACATCCTGCAATGCTTAGCACAGATTTGTGTAGTCAACCAACTTGGTATTGTAAATAACCATGAATCTAAAAAAGATGTAGTTAATTTTCTCCTTAACTGTTTTACAACGCTACAGGAAACCAATGGAATAACAATATTCAGCAACACGTAACTAACTTGTCTTACAACTCATTCAGCCCTGTGAAACAGATTTTGTCTCTTTGGCAGAGTCTACAGGACATAAAAGGATAAAAAAGTTCTAGTTTGGCCTTCTGCACTGATCCTGTGATCACTCCTGGTAGGGATGTTACCAGAGCACATTGCAGCTTCCTTCTGATGCTGCACTCCGATTTCCTTTAGAATAAAACCTGGATATGCAAAATACAGCACACAGCTTATTCTTCTCTATCACAGCATTGAGACTTAGCCAGATTGAATGAATCTTGCGGCATGCATCCGACTGAATTTAGTCCACAGTGTAGGCTGGGACTTTGCTAGTTTCACTTTCTTATCCTACTCTGAGCTGTGACACTAAAATGTTTACACGTAGAAGAAAAACACTCTATTTAAGTCTAAGTACTTGTTAAAAAAATAGTTTTACAGTGCTTGGCAAAGCTTCATTTCCAATAAGGAAACACACATCTTGGTTCTAAATTCCGCTCAAGAGCTGTACAAATAGTAATTGTGACTAGAAAAAAGAATACTAGCCTTCTTTTGCCCTCAAAGTTATATATAATTTTCAGGTAGTTTATTAGTAAATAGTTACAGCATAACCAGAACAAAACTAATTTTATGACTGTAACACTTCAAGGATCAGAAAGACAAAAGGGAGTAATGGTAATTCCATTTTATTATTTTCTTTTCCTTTTATATTAATTAGCTTTTCATTTAAGGAACATATTTAAATCTGTTAGTCTTTCAATCTTATAATTTATGAGATTAGGAAAAAATATGCAATATTCCATATCACACCATCTTACCCAGAAAAAGGCATTTTCCTCTGCTACCACATTAACTTTATGGTCTTGTGTTTAATAGCGTTTACACGTAGGTACTGGTTGCTGAAATGCTGCTAAGAAAGTTCCTAACTACTCAATTCACTAGTATATAAATTACTTATTAAGTGAAGGTTTTATAAAGTATCAAAAGACCCATAAAATCCATAGGTAAACATCAGTCAGAGAATACCAAAAGCAAAAATACGATTGTTATATGTTTAATGTGTGTCATTATAAAATAAATGTATACTATAATGTGCTGATAGTATCTGTTAGAACAAGAGAGAAAGAAAAAGTAATGGGAACCATTACAAGTCTGATATAATTTCTCACTGATTTAAGACTATGTACAAGCAACTGTTGAATGTTTAGGCTGTAAGTGAACTGACCTAATATGCAATAGTATGCCTATGTCTACTCATACGTAATACATATGAGCATCCTTCACAGAAATAGTTCAGAAGGAACCTGTCTCTTTCATGATACAGAAATGACCTACATTATTCTCCTCCCCAAACATACGTTGTTTTCCATATCACCATTCAATGGTCTTTGCCCTTTCATGTTGGGTACACATCTCTCCTCACCTTTTCATGATCTACTGAAATCTTCCCTCAAATCCTGCTCTGTAAGGGTTTTAACTCAATAGAGCCACTCTTTTGGTAGGTGCATTTGTCAGTCCATAGGGAAGTTCAGGGTAACCATGCACATGGATATGAAGCTACTGCTACAGATGGTACATGAAATGCCTGTTATTCACATGTTGCTCTTACAGCTGGCTATATCAGACGCTACCAGATGAATCATGAGGAGGGAGGGGCAGGAGGGAGGGGCTTTCAAGAAGCTATCTGGCAGCTATCAAAATTACCAGTGTTAAAGCATGAAAAAACCCTGTATGGTAAAGAGTATTTCAGGATGACCTCTAACCTCAACTGGTCATCAACAAGCTTGACTGCTATACCCTTTCTCAAAGTCTGCTGAGCTAGTAGGATATTTCTTGGACTCGTTTTCCTACTAAAAAGGGTAATAATCTGGATCCTCAAGCAATTCAAATGTTGTAGTAACTGAAAGTTCTAGCAGTGAGGTATGAGCAGCAACATCCACAGCCCTCTCACTTACTGATCATTATAGCACAGTCCTAATAGACCAGAGTTTGTTTGCTGTCTCTCAGCCATCCGTGCAAAATACTTAGAGGGTAGAGATAAAGCAACAGCTCTTTTCCTTATCAACTGATACTCAGACAGTAGTTATTTGGAAGCCGCTCCTTTAAGAGAAGGCTGGACCGTTGCAATCCAAAGGCTCTGTGTCAAAAGGAGGGGACAAAGATCTGAGGAAAGTTCAGCATTAGTGCTCCTCAGCCAAGGAGGAGAGAACAGGAAGCAACGGGGAGTTCACTGGAAGCAGTATCAGGAAACAAGAGAAAGAGACAGGAACAAAGCAAAGAGAGTAGCTGGCACAAGGCACAGGAAGAATTAAAATCAAATGATACGTCCACCTGAAGAAAGGTCAAGTACCACCAAAGAGTGGAAGCAACAACCGCTGTTCAGCCTGTCTTTTGATTCTTTAACAAGCGTTGTATAATTTCCAGTGGGTAAAATAAAGGGATTTCTCTGAGCCAAAATTCTCATCCCTGAAGAATGAGGGGTCATGATAAATAAAAAAATCTAATAATTGTCTTGTTCAATTTGTTTGGAGAAAATTAAAACAACATTAAGTCAAATGCGGAAGGAGACAAGAGAAACACATACAGAAAACAAAATACCTTTAAAAAGTGATCTAAACCATGTTGAGGGATGGGACTTGGGTTGAAAAAAAAAAAAACAAAAAACAAAAAACAAAACCAAACCCATCCTTCACCAAAGTAAAACTGGAAAGGGCTGAAACATTAGGCACCTGCATTTCAACATGTCAAATGCGATCAACTGGACACATGCCATTAGTCTTCAGTAGTTTATTGCTAAAGAACTATCAAACGTTTATCTGTGCCAGTCCATTGTGGACTGCTTTTTGCTGCGCTTTTCAGAAAGTCACTTTTGCCCCATTTATTCCTGGAGCAAAAGCATCAGCAAAACAAGCAGAGGTGGGACAGATAATGAGTCATGAGCTCCTAAACATTTAAAAATCACATACCTAATGATCAAGATTGGCCACTGCCTCATCCAAATTGTTGTTTTATGAAAGAGTAAAGGCTCTAACGCCTGAGTTTAATACCATATGTTTACCAAGCTACAGTAAACTATCTGTGCATTCTTAGGTCATTACAAATAGAAGATAAAATGCGCTTGCTTCAACTCTTTCATTAAGGTATGAGCTAATACATTCTATCTTGTACTTGCCATAGGTTAAAAACATGTTCAACATCAGTCACAGTGGTTCAGCTGACACAAAGCTGCTTGTTAAGGCAAATTAATTCTGTTGCATGTTTCAGACCTCTGCCAATGAAGCCACTCAATTCAGAGAAACGCATTTCCCCAAATCAAAATTTTAGAGAATCAAAGAATGTTTCAGGGAAAAAGTATTATCTGGGGCTGCTTGAAAATTTATTTTAAAAGACAGTTCCAATCTGGTGAAACATATTTAGCATTTAATTGTGTCTACATCTTTTTGCTTCAGATGGACAACTGGACTCAAAACTTTAATAGCTTGTTTCAATCAGCAGAAGTTCAGAACCTATCTAAATTAAGACAATACAATGTCCCTGACATCAGCAGAAACAAGAATGCTGCTCTATTAAGGAATGAGACATGGCAACAAGGAGGCATTTTGAAGCAGACTGTATGTAACTACATTTGTTTATTAATTATTAATCTATATATGTGTATTAATCTCTATATAACTGCATGCCAAACTAGAATTTTGCATAGAAGTTTGTGCGAAGTGGTTCATTTTGCTTGTGCCTTCAACACAGGTGCTGAAGACTCTACCAAATCATCAGGAAGGGGAAGAAAAAGGACCTGAAACCTCAACTTCATCTTTGGGAAGGCAATGGAGCAAATAACCTTGAAAATAACCTGGGGAAAAAAAGCAACCTTCAAATAAGCTTGAAGAAAGAAAAAAATGTGATCAGAAGTAGTCAGCCTAGACTTAGGAAGGGGAAATGATGCCTAATTAACTAACCTGACAACCTTCTATGATGAGATCACTGGTTTGGTAGATGGGTTTAGGCAGGGGATATTACTTATCATTACTTTAGTCAGACTTTTGACTCTGTCCCCCATAACATGAGAAAAAACTCCCCCCCCCCCCCCCCCCCCCCCGCACAACCAAACC
>VXBL01005128.1:885438-934942 GCA_013400195.1 Aramus guarauna
ACCTGGCTGACCCGGGCGGGCTAAAGCTACAGAGCTTGTTTTGCCTCTTCGGTAAAACAGAACCCGCGGAGGATAAGGCCGCGAGTGAGATTTTAGCGCGAAAGCGTGCTCTGCGCCGAGGTGGGGAGCCGAGCCTTGGCACAACCCCAGTATTCGTACCAGTGGGTTTTATTTTAGTCATATTAAGGGGAATTAATAAGGTCTCGGCGTCGGTTCGCTGCTCTGTCCCTCACGTTACGCAACACAAAGGAAACCGGGAGCTCTCGGATTGCTAAACCGAGGCAGGAAATATGTTTAAAGCATTATATAAGCATTCGGTGATGCTGAAATGGTGATCAGTGGGGCCTGTTTCCCTGCTGCGCCGTGTGACTTGTGAGGGGTTCCTGTACAGGGGAGCAGCTTCAGCTGGGCCTTTCCTCGCGTCTGAGTGCACGCGCAGCGTGATGGGACAGCGCGTAGGCCGGGGGCGGTGATTTTGACCCTTGTAAACTCCCCCAGTGAATGATCTTTCCTTGGTTACCTTCCGTGTGGTGTTCCAGGGAGTCTGTGAATGAGGCTGAAAGGCATTGGACTGAAGAACTCAAACCTACTTCCCTGCCTCAGTATTTAACGTAATTATCAGTGAGAACTACCTAGGAGATACAGTGAGCATGGTCTCGTATGTCCATAGTTGTGCTGAGTATTTGAGTCCACAGGCCGGCCGGATAAACCCATGGAGAAGTTAGTAACCAGGACACCCAGAAATACAGTCAGGATTTTCAACAGCCTCTGAGCAGAGAATAAACAGTGCTTTTTAATCAGTCCAGCACTACGACCTTGCAGTAACTGCCCAGGCTTTGCCTAGAAACTATTACAGAACAGGAAAAAACACACTGAGAAAATGTGAATCTAATACTGGGAAGGTACAATGGAGGTAGACTGCAGTATCTTCCCTGTCAGTGGAAGATTGCTTTTACCGTGCGATGTGTAGTCTTATTTTAAGCCCATTTACTTTTGCCGGTGTGTTGACAGTGCCTTCAAGTGACTTTTAGTAGTAAGTTGTAAATTAATCCCAAAGCTATTTGTCACAATTCATTTTTTCCAGGGTAGTAAAAAAGAAAAAAAAAAACAAAAAACAAACCAAAACCAACCACTTCTGTTTTTAAAATGTCTATATTTGTTTACATAGTCTCTTGTGATTCTACTTTCGAATCAGTTGTTGACAAGTTAAATAACATATCGATAGAAGAGAGGAAGCTTTTTTTGCAACTCATTATTTTTACTGTAATAGAACACTGAGAAGCAAAAGCTGTAACTAGGAACAGAAGTCACATTTCTTTTGACGTAATACAATAATGTCAAATAATTTTTAGCCAGTAAAAGCTAGAATACACAACTAAAAAATGAGTAAGTACATATACAAAAACAAATTTTACAAGAAAAGTGAAAACGTAAGATTATGTGATCCAGAAGACTACCGTACTATCTAAAAAAAAAAAAAAAAAAGTCTTCACAACTGGTATAAAATCTGCAATTTGTTTTGCAATATCAGAAGTTGTTGGCAAAGTGGCTGATAGCCTGTAATCCTGGAACCAGAACAGTTACAGATGACTTTGGACTTCTGAACTGAGGAAGTGGTTCATTTAAAGATTGATTTGTAAGAGAAATAATTCCTGTTCCTGTGCTGGCAAGGTGGGAATGATATTAAAAACCTGGCCCTTGCTAATTAGCAGGGTATTGCCAAACCTTGTCAATGGCATTTTGCTTTAGGAAGATTATATTCATCTAGGACTAAATATGAACGTTGGTCTTTCTTGTACAATTGGATGTACTTGGAGAGCTCTGTGACTTCAGTGAGATGTTGTCAATAGAGTAGTTTACCTGTATGGATCTGATTGTAGGCTTGGGACAGAACTGCAGTGCGTTAGGACAGAAAGATTTGAAATATCATTAGTGGGTTTGTTTTTATATATTAAGGAGGTTTTCAATACTTGGATGTAAATAGGCCTCACAACACTAGTTGAGGACCAACTTTTTCTAGTCAAGTACCTAAAATGAGGTAGGATCACCATGATAGTAACTTTCAGATAAAAAAGCAAAACAGAATATTAATAGACTATTAAAAAATAAGATAAATTACAGAAAGTTGCAAAACCAGTATGCTATTAAAAAAGGGGTGTAAAGAAGAGACTCCATCAGAAAAGTTACATAGAAACTGATTGGTAATGAAAACAAAGTGGTTTTATTTACCACTCCCCAGTTGAGACTTAAGAACACGAGAAGAAAAAAAAAATCCAGGAAAAAAGGAATTGAGAAAAGACATTATTTGTAGATTTTTGCTTATCAATATACTATCATCAAGGCATTCGCTAGAAAAATCCTGGATGTATCAGGAAGAGTATTCTATCCATACTGGATAGTAGTTCTGTTAGGCGGCGGTCTTTCTGCTGAGTTAGCGCTGTGCCGATATCCCCACAGAGACTGAGCTCCATGCCCAATTAGAGGAGCCATTGTTTCCTCTTTCTTGAGATTACCCACCAGATGTACTGTATCAGTATGTGATCTGAATAAACTAACCATGACCAGTTTATTATTAAAGAGCCTTGCCTCTGTAAGCCCTTGCCTCCTGCTTCGAGGCTGCTTGTGGTAAACTGCAGGTCCTGCGATGAATTCTCAATCCATTTGCTGAAAATGGGGTGTTGTAATTTGAGCTACGTAGATACAGAGAAAGCAACACTGGTCTGTACCTAATGAGAATACCTCCACCAGATACCAAAATGCAGCTATTTCGGAACAGATGCAGCCTTTGCACTAAGTAGCAGTAGAGTTCGGGAGAGGAAGTGATGCCTACCAGCTTCTGATGAAACGTCAGGGAAGGTTTTGAAAGATGGAATAAGATGCAAATTGGAAAGAACGCTAAAACTAATATCTACACTCTAGTTTGGTTGTAAGCTCAATGCTGCGTTTGGCCACTGTAACTTCTATCACTGGTTTAAGTCTTGGAGCTCAGTGTCCGTGAGGATACCCATTCAGTACAAGTTCCGAAGCAAGTGCACCACTGAACACAACTTCCATCCAGTACGGTGCCTGCTGTACTTGGATATGTCTTTTCTGTCTGTATACTCCTTTGGAACTTCTGAGTTATGACATATGATTTGTCTGTAGTAGTCCCTTGTATTGGTGACCCTGTATTTATTTGAAGGAACATATTATTTAAGGGTCATTGGTATGTGGTCCGGTTCAGTTTTCACATCTGTGTTACTCTGTTCCTCTGTAAAGTGGTCGTTTTGCCATGCTGAAGCCTAGAATGCAGCTGGACAAGATGGGCTGGAACATGTTCTGCTGTGGTGTGTTCTGTACTACTGGGAAAAGTCAGATTCAGGTCGCTTTAGTTTGAAAGGCTGGGTTTAAAATTATGTTGAAGAATCAGTAGGGATTTGATTCAACAAGCTGCCTTAAAATGCAGCCTTTACTGAAGGGACAACAAGCAGAATTATCTGTAAATCTCATGCCTGAAAAAGTAACTAGGACACAAAAAACAATTCAGAGGAGTTATCCTCTTGAATTTGAGGCACCTTCTTTTACTTTAGTCATCTGTTTAAAATTTCAGTAGAATCTGGAGGACCATATGTTTTGGTTTCTAAGTGCCAAACATTTACTTGGTACTAAACCCAAGATAATTACAACGATCTGATTCAGACCTATTAAACTTAGTAGAATTCAGCTTCATTCTGGATTTTGGCCTTACTTTCCAATTTGTTTAAGTCTTAGCAAACAGGAAAAAGAATCTAGCTACTAGTCCTAGGCATCGCACTCTTAATTTCTGCGTCATGTATGGGCCCATTAGCTTAAGAATATTGGGAGATCTTTACATAGCGCTGCAGGAAGGACTGACAGGTTGACTTGTGAGGTTTCTTGAGTCAACACATACTAGTTGGAGGTGGTTGCATGACTTGAGTCCATCCCCCTAGAAACCAACAGAGAAATGATTCCTTGCCTGGCATAAAATTAGCAAGGAGGAAGCAGTGGTCAGAGAAAGGTGTTGGCTGGGATCATGTCGTCATCCCCCAGAAAGCACGTCCCTATCCTGGGATGAGTAGCTATGAGAGCACAAATTTTGTAAGGCGGGAGCAGGCTTGAGCAGTAGGTGTGGTTTGACCAGAAGAAGCTGAGCCAACCTAATAGCTCATTGCCCTCGCCATAATTCACTCAACTTACACAACTGGCGGAAAACAAACCGTGCACAAATACAGCTCCCCACATTGCAAGCTAAATTGACTCAAACTAGACACAGTGGGCGACAGGGCTCCATGGGTGGGAGCAGATGCGGAGAGGTAGGACTCCCTTCAGCAGCAGCAAGTAGATTAATTCAAGGTGTCGGGCTTGCTAGACTGCACAGGAACTGGCTTTTGGCTAGGTTTGTGTAGAGTACCTGTCAGTAGCCTGGGATTGCTAGTCTCCGGAGGAACACAAACAGCCCTCGAGAGCATCTGAAATTTCAAGGCATTTGTATAGTCCGCTGCACAAGTGTGATGGTATCCAAGTGTAACCATAGACAAATAATATTTATTAAAAGTGAAATTGGATTTTGAAAGAGCAATTTTTCTTTTTTAAATGGGAAAGCAATTCTAAAAATACTAGTTCCTGCCTGAAACAACCCTATTAAAGCGAGGTCAAAGAGAAATCTGTGGTACTTGGATCCAGCTGTTAGCAGGGGAGACATTTGATTCCACTGATTCCATGTCCAGTGGAAGCTGTTGACAGGGTAAAGAAAGGCCTAGCAAACTAATGGCCAGCACAGCATTCCCAGCAGGAATGCGCCAGCTCCAGCCACTTTCTGCACTTGACTGGACGTTTGAGACACGTCATGTAGCCACAGTAAGAGGAAGAACTTGTGAGTAACTAACTTACTACTCAGTCTGCGCACAAATCCGAAGGCTGTGACTCTTCACCAACACAGATGACAGATCTTCAAAGAATGGGGCCGACAGAAGGTCTGTCCAAGCTCTACGCATGCCAATGTGTGAGGACAGTCCTCTGGAACATTGTTTCTGGCCTAGTCAGTGTATTTATGAATTTTTTTAAGCAATTAGGACAAAATAAGTCATGTTCCCTTTTAGTCAGAAATTCTTCCTCGTTTGTTACAGCCGCAGCACTCCCTGGGTGCTATATTTTTGTGTATTTTGTAAATTGTCAGATTCCATGGGGACATCTAATATTTGACTGGTAAACAGGCTCTGTCCTTAATCACATGTTAGAGAAAACTAATTCTGCTGTTTTTTCTTTCTTGTGTTAAACTATGTGACTAAGACAGGAGAAGAATTTCAATGTACTTGCATGGGGGGGTGTCCTATTGTATTGTATTGGTTTTAGTTATGTATACAAATAAATAAAGAGTATATTATTTATATCTTCTCTGTAAAATTTGGGTGGTTTTTATTCAATTGGCAATTTATCCTAAGAACTTTTTTTATTAACAAAATATATTTCTTAACAAAGAGGAAACAAATTCATCTAATCTCTCTCCTGTTTGGAGAGAGGTGGCCAGAAAAAGCAGATAGGTACGTAGCTGAAAATTTGCCCTTTAGCAGTTAAATCGCTGTAGATAACTCTTTCATTTCACTTTGCTTAGATGAGAAAGCTGTATCTTTTTTCAAGCTTCCTAAAAGTTACTGCCTTTGGGCCCCATCATTAATCCTGTTTGTTTATGCTTAATTTCTACCCTTCAAGGTCATCACAATGGATACAATTTAATTATAGAAATAATTGGGAAAAAAAATCAGATTGTTTAGGTAAGGTTAGTAAAATTGTTCAGAGGAAGAAGTCCATAACCATGACTTGCAGAATCAGTAATATGGCATCTAAGGGTCCTTTTCAATGGCCTCTCACAAAATCGGAATGGAAATAAATAGATACATAGATAAATTCACCTGAAAGAAAAAAAAAAAGTGTCTTACTATCTACTTCTTGTCTGGTGTAATTCTGTCTTCCAATTTGGCATTTTGATTTTAATAGTACTGATAGAAAAGTAGGCCATTGTGGAAAGAGTCTGTCAAATCATATACATACACATATGTTTACTGAAAAATTGAAAACTTAATAGCAGGAGTTACGTACTCCAAAAGGAAATATTTGGGGAGGGATGAGTTTTTAGGAATCGCAGTCTGAATTCCAGTTCCCAGAGCAAGATGAGCAAGAGCAGGACTCTGTCTCCCTCTAGGAGAAGGAAGGCCAGGGCTCCAGTCCAAACCACATCCCGTGCTCTGCCAAGTCTCGGGGTTGTTGGTGAGCAGCCCCAATTCCAGCAGCCTAAGGGACAGAGGGTTAAGGTGGTCTGCACAGCCAGGGATGTCCATTTTTCTGTCTAAAGCAGATTCATAAACCTGGGTGACAGCTCTAAACTGAGATATCTTTAAGTGAGGGATCCTTGACGGGATCTTTGAAAGAGGAGTTGGGATCAGCGACTTCCAGAAGAGTGCTGGGGGCCATGTATGGCAGGAGAACCTTCCCAGGAGGTGTCTGATGCAGGATCGACCCCACCTTGCAGCAGTTCTCAGCATTTTGTTTTAGCTGGCACTAGGGGACTGCCCGCAGCCATGCCGTCTCCAGACAGCTGGCCTGGATGCCCCTGAGGTGCCTGATCCACTCACTCCCCTGTGAGGAACCCCACTTGCTGAACGGAGTTCCAGTCATGGCCATGGTGCCATATAAACGCTTTGCAGTTTTTTTGCCTACAAGCATAATTTCGTTAAAGTAGACATAAGCGTTAAGAGCAACAGAACAAATTAGGTTTGTGCCTTTCTACTTAATAACTTTGAAAGAGGAGGTGGAAAGTTCTAGGGTTCATTTCAGGTTTTTCTGTGTCTATGGTACAGAGAAGTCAAAATTTAAAATTTGGACAAGACAACGGTAACAGATATGTTCACCTTATCTTCCTGCAATACCACAGACAAGTGCATCACAAATACCAAGGAAGAGAAAGCCGAGTGAGATTTGAAATTCCAGTTCTGGTCATAGGAAAAAAAAAAAACCAAACTGTTTTCAGGGGGAAAAAAGATACTAATTAAAATATAAGAAATGCCTCAGTAAAAGAATCATCAATCTATTTCAGCCTAAGTCTGGAAGAGGCACATTTGAGGCTTGAAAATGACAATAATTAACACACTGATGGTGCTGACATAAACACCAATAGACATTTTTAAACTGCTAATTAACCTCTGGCTTCCATAGACATCTTTAAAAAAAAAAAATGCACATCTTCATCAACTTTTTTGCAGCTCACCAGTATCACATCGTTCATGCTACTTCCCAGACCATGCTGCAGATCACTCTCAGACCTGTTTTCATTTCAGAATTGCTGCACAGCCTTCCCCATCTAATGACACTTGCAAACGTCTGCACTTGCTGCAGGTGTCCTTCCTATTTCTAAAAATTAATTAACGAAAGTTAATTATTTTTTAATGTATTGTTTCTCTCGTGTCAATATCTGAATTATTGAAGTGGATCATTGCTATTAGTTTGTTTTCACAAAGTTGGAAAACTCAGAAACTCCACTGTCATCTTAATTACTTACAAATGAAGGGTAAAATGCCTTCCTTTCCGTGGCAAAACTCCAAAAGATGTAATGGAGACAGGATCTCAACGGGAAGCCTACGGTCCCTGCGCATTCCTCCAGTCTCAGCACGACCACTCAGGCACCGGAGGCGAAGCATGCGTGCTGTGCATAAGCACGAGTACGCAGTTCCAGGACAAGGATCCCACTACATCTTTTGCTTTACAATAGTAGTGCCAGATTTTCAGCAACACATGTTACGTTTAAACAGAGTGGTAATTGAATATTCTGTCTGCTGCATAGAAAAAAAAAAAAAAAATTAGTTCATCCTCTTTTTCCTCTCCCAAAGAAAAAGCATTACAATACTTTTTTTCCTAGCCTGGATTCCTACAGAAATTAAAAGGGGTTTGAGATCATTATCTCTTCATATGTATAATAAATCTCTGTGTGTGTGCGCATGTGTGCACACATACGTGCATGTACATACTTGCATGTTGTGCAAGAGAAAGAGAGGGAACAAGAACAAACAGTAGCCAATTTTAACCACATCTGACAGAGCAATAAAAGGCTAAAAGTGTTACATTCCTATACATTTCATGAAAACAGGCTGCTAAGTAAAAGAAGAGAGACCCACTGCAGCTTGAGTTAAACCCTTATTAAACACCCAGAAAGCTGCAAAGATGAAAGATGTTACAAATACCCACCCACAGGAAAAGCTGCAGTTGGAGCTTCCAGCTATGTCGACCTAGGAGAATCCAAACAAGGCATTGCCCAAGGGAAACCAAGCCCCACCAGATCCGTAGCTCACGGGACTACTGGTTTGTGCTACATTTCTATGCCATTGCTGTCCAGCTCTGAAGACGACATATTCAATGTTTGCCCTTTGGCTCTGGAGAAAAAAGATTTTTTATTTTTTTTTCCATACAAACCTGATAAGCTGAAACCCATGATGACAGGAAGGACCAGAATGTGTTCTCAAAGACTCCATGGGGTATCCTCACCAGAGTCTCAGTGATCCGTATGCCACACACTAGACAAAGAGAAAACAGCATCTTCAGGTTCGTGAACCCTGGAGACTGGAGAAAAAGCGCATGCCCTGGCAGCCAGGGCTTTGGTCTTGTCTAAGTTAACAAGAACCAGCGCTGTTTAAAAGCCTTTCATCCCACTTTCTAACCTGTCACAGCCCTGATGTCCAAGGGTCTAACCATTCTCCGGAGGCTGGTAAGTGATACACGTCTTAGGCCTATCCACTTTCCTGATTTTTCTGTAAGAGAAGTGCGGTATCCATGCAGAAGATGCACCTGGAGGAAGGACTACATCAGGCTTCCTGGCACCTTTGTCCCTTGCTGGTGCAGCGCAGAGCCCTGGGCTCTGCTGGTCTGCAGAAGAGTCCCAAACCAGTGCCATGTGGCTTTGGCATCTCACTTGGATGCCAAAGGAAAACTGACAGCGTGTCCAAACCAGGTGCTCCATGCTGTACCAACAAAGACACTGTCTTCACAACACTTACCCACTACAGTGCTTGTCTCAGCCACATTCCTGCCCTGTTCGTAGCTGAGGTGTATTTGACAAGGTTTGTTTACTTCACAGAGTTGCATGTTCATCACCTAGCAGTCACACATCCAGGGACAAACTCCAGTGCTCCACCACTTGCAGTTCCCTCTGGACGACTGCTTGCCTCTTTAGGTCCTACTCACAGTAGCTCATCTTTCATCCATAGCTCTCTTCTGCACTGTACACTTCAGACCCTCCTTTGCTAGGCACGTTCATGTCTCTAAAAATATCATCCAGGAACTTTTTTATTCTTCTCCGTGGTGTGTAGCAAGGAAAGTTGGCTCTCAGGCTCAGCAATCTTGCTCGTAGGTGCTGAGGCAATCAACGCACCTAGGCTGCTTTGGATGCCTGCAGCCATATCTAGCGGTGCTCTGATCCACAGTCCTTCATACCCCACACAAAGGAAGAGAGATAATGAAAGAATTCAGCAGCCAAATCCTGCTATTCCCCTCTTCTTCCCAACAAGGTTAACTCCAAGCAACACAGAAGTGCCGATTCTTGTCACAGGGTGACAAAGGGATGCGTGTGGCATTATTATTATTCTTGCTGCTACATGTGTGTGAGGTTGGCCTGAGATATTTTTAATGAACTTTTTTAATCTTTTGTTGCTAAGAGAATAATAATGACCCAGCACAGTAATAAGAATCTCCAAGGCTTGGAGCAATAAAATCAAGTTACAGTCTTCTAAACTATGTACATTTTGCAATTTTATGGGAAAATAAATATCCATGCTCTTCAGTACATTATACTTGTCAATCCCTGTTTTTCCTGCACTAATCTAAAATAAATTAGACAAGTGGCCTTCTTTTTGTGCTCTGTCATTCATTACTTAAAGATATGGAGAGGAAGTTAGAACACCTTGTTTGTTGAATAAGTAAATATTTTACAAATGTACTTTCATTTTAACAGTATAAGGAAACAGTATCATAAAACCTTAGAAATTTGGCAGCACTTTTATCTTTTTTTATGTGACACTCAAGTCACTCATTAGAGCCATTTTATTTCCTGGATGAATGATAATTCCTGTAGCAGGACAATTCAACATAAACATCTGCAATAAAACAGGTCAATTAAATCTGCAAGTTAATTCTAGGCCAGAGGGAGAAAAAGCTGCCTTATTCTTATTTACTGTTCCCTACAGAGTTAAGACCCCAGGGCAGTACGACTCTGCATGGACTAGAAGTTAAATACGCACTTGATTTCGGAGTTTCTGGGACCCAGACACTCACGGTTCTGTAATTCACAATAATGCTCCTAGTTGGAAGGGCTGTAGTCAGAAAATGTTTCCTTATTCCCATGATTTTCAGGCAATGAAGGAGGCAGGCTGGGAAGCAGGTTTCTATGGCCACAGAAAAAAAAGACCAAAAAAAAAAAAAAAAAAAAACAACACTTTTAGGGGTTTCCAAATGATCCGTGAAACTTTGTAATCTGCCTCTGGGCTTTCCACGGGGAGAAGAAACTTATTTGTGAAAGTCAGCATAAAGAACCCCAGTTTGGCTTCTGTGAAAAGCGTGAGTTAGATATTACTTATGTCACATAGAAATCAATAGGAATTAAAGTATGCTAATGATTTCCCACGGGGTCAGAGAGGCAGTCTCTCACGCATCAAAAACGAGTGGCAGCCAACACGACGGTGAGCTAATGCTCCTTTCTGCCAGTTCCGCATCGGTGTGTCTACCGTTTGTCCACGTTTGATACGCGGGTCATCAGTATGATGGTTATAAGCAGAGAAGAGACTTCACAGAGAACATAACCGCTGCATCCTGAGCAAAAAGGCCTCAACCTGCCCCGTATCTCCTATTTAACTCAAGTCCCCGTTCCAGTCTGTACCAGACCGTTTGGGATGTGTTAGCAGAGTCTGAGAACTCCCAACTAGTGGCTACGCGAAGTATTTTCATTGCTGCAGCTAATCTCCAAAGACAAATATTTTCTTGTTTACACTAAGAAATGCAATATCCTTATCTCCCAATATAAAACATTTGCTCTTTGTTGGGTACCAGCGCTGTTCAACTCCAGAACTGTTTGAAATCCTGGCTGGTTGCTTATCTAATTCAGTGGTGCCCATTACAGAAATCGGAGAACTGCCTCCAACACTGCTCTACCTCCCTGCCTGAGGACTCGCTCTGTTGAGGATGTTCTCCTCAAAATCTCTGTTGATCATGGAAGGGATTATCCCCATTTCACAGATATGAAAGAGACATGCAGGAGTATTGAGAGCCTTGCCAGAGATCATGACAGAAACAAGAACCAAACACCCATTTTTTGGGTCCCAGTCCATCCTCCATCTCTCCACCTCAAAGAAGAAATGGAACAACGTTCTTCCTTGTCCTCTGTTTTCAGTAAGAGCCTAATTATTTGGCTACTGCTCCATTCTATTCTTCAGAAAATGTTTTTCCTTCCTGTTGTACATTTTCCACATAGGCATGCCTTCGCGATTTGCAGGTTGCTCCCAGTTAACATCCTGGGAAGCAGCAGGCCGGCTAAGAAGGCAGCTCCTGAGCAGCACCAGCGCAGGTTGTGCCTGCACCACACATCTCTAGTTACGCAGAAGGAAAGCAACTCAAGGCGTTAACGGTGGGAACGGCTCTGAATTCATCAACAGCTTGGTGTCATCTTGGGCACATCGGCATCCAAGTGGGAATCCTGCAAAGCCAACACAGAGCTGCCGCTGCCTGGCCCGTGCTCTCCAGTTTTGATAATTTCATACACGCTTGTGTGTAGGAAGCGTGTCATTGCGGCCCCGGGGCGTTATAGCCAACTTGAGTTTTTCAGCCTGGATGGTAATTCCCAACATACTATTGCCACGATGCTGGCTGGAGAGTATTTAGATCTAGTTTTCCACTTTTTTCTTTTTAAGGTTGTGCTGTACTAAAAAAAAAAAAAAAAAAAACCAAAACCGAAACACAAAACCCAACCACATTTTCCAAGTCCACCTGTGCAGTATTAGTAACTGTTTCCTTGTGGGACAGTGCTCCTCTCTCAATCATCTCTGTATGGTTTTCAAGCCTTGCCACCCGCCCATCTAAGTTGTTAATTCTCTCTGACATTTCCCCGTATCTTTCTTCCAGAGAAGAAAGGGGCCATTGAAGAATATCGTGCAGAGTCTCAAGCAGTTCCCGAATTGATCCCTCAAGGCTCAGGCTGGTGAGAGGGCAGCACGGCTCAGAGGCAGAGCCCGGCAGAATTTGTTGAGGAACCTTTGAGCCAGCAGCATGCGGCTTGAAAAGCCTTTCTCCTTCAGACACGTTCGAGCCTCGAATCATTACCAAATATAGAATGTATTCTTTAAAAGATACTACTTTCCCCACATGAGGTATCTAAAACTGTTGGAAAAAGCAAAGCTGAAAAATACAATGATAGCCCTTGCCATATACGAGACGTGATTAAATCAAAATGCCCCCACAGCCTGACCCGGTGGCCATACTAACCTTCACTTTACTCGCCCGGGTAGGCGTACGAGACACAGCCAGGCTCCTCGGGGGCACGGAGGTATTCACACACGCGCACAGCCGCGGGCTGGGCTCCTTGCACGCTGCAAGCTACGTGACGGACTGCGCTGGCACGCCTGCGGTCGAGCAGCCTGTTTGCTTGTAGGAAGGGGCATTCAGCCCGATCATCCTTAATAACAGAGATGGTCTGTCCCAATATTTTCCCTCTGTCACACAGCAAATAGTATTACTGGCTCCTTTCCCACCAGGGCTCCAAACCCAGGCGCCCAGGGTCCCCTCGAGCCCTCGCCGCTCTGCCCCGTCGCGCTCTGCCTGCTCTCGCAGCACCGAGCCTGGCAGGGCGGTGGTAAGGCAGCGGTGCGTGCCTTCGGTGCTTGCCCAAGAAGCCCAGAAAGAGCCCAGAGTGGCACATTTGTGTTTACGTTTGAAGTGAAATAATGACATAAAAAAACCAATTTGCATGATTGACATGACATATCCTTCCATCAGGAAAGGTGCTTCCCAGGAAAAGGTTAAGGATGCGTAGGAGAAGGATGAAGTCCTTCCTCCTGCTATTTTTTAACCCCCTTCTTGCTGTATAAGTTTCCTTTTTCCATTCCAGGAAGCAGGCTCGCATTTTACTGGCAGCTCTTGATCTAAACAACATTCTATAGTTTATTTCACACCAAGAAGAAAAAAAACATTATTCAGTGCTTACACTGGATAGTTGTTTTAGTCCCCAAAACTGTCAAAAAAGGAAGGATAACTCTCCCTCTCCTTTCTTTCCCACTTTTACCCAATCTCTGGTCTACTTCCCCTGTGGCTGAGCTCATCTCCGTGTTTCTCTCACATATCTCGTGAGATTCCTCACTCCATCCCTCACCTGTGCATTTGACACAGGTTTATTTTCCATAGGCACGTGCTTCCACGCGGAAGTCCCGAGTGAGCTGTTACGCAGCACAGCCACCTGCGTGTCAGGTGCCCGAAGCTGCAGTCACCCGCCTGGTGTGCCGGCCCGGCGTGGACTTCTCTCTTTTCAGGCGTGTCCTGGACGCCCTTCCCTCCTCTCCAGGTAGGGATACGGCTTTCCCCTTCTTCTAGCTCTTCTTCCAGTTGTTCACAGTCTCCTCCAGGAGAAGAGCCGGGTGTTTGGGGCTGATCCGGGCTTCGCCGGGGGGGTCCCAAACCCTTCAGGGCTGGCAGTCCCAGTGCGGCTCCTTTGCTCCTTCGCGCCAGTGCTGCCCTGAATCGCGCTAAGGCACAACACTGACCAGGAAACAATTTGCACCCTGGAGCAAATACCCTCTGCTGTTGCAACTCATGAAAAAGTGAAAAGCAAGATCACAAATACCACCGTGATAAGGTGCTCTGTATTCTGATGCACATTTGCTTGAACATTCGGAGACCCCAGCTCATCTCCACAGCTCTCTGACTTGCAGACAACATTTGCCTTGGTGTTTCTTTCCCTCGCGCATAAAGCCTAACGATGTGTGAGCCACTATTCAGGCCAAAACCGAGGCTACACAAGACTGTTCATCTGCTGTGTAGGGTTTAACCGTGGTACGAACTCAGCCCTAAGAAAATGGCAGCCATTGACTGGGAGTAGCACGCTTAGAAATAGATTAGGAGAATCGTAATAACAAAATGCAACGTACGTACCAGAAAAGCCTGTGCTCTGCGTTGTGTGTCTGTTGCAAAATAGCACTTAAATGCTGCAGTGCTAGGTGGTTATGCTGCTTGGTCGAATGAAGGAGGAAAACGGAGGGGAGGAGGAAAGCAAACTGTCACCGCTGCTCAGGCTGGAGCCCCGACAGTCTGCCCGCTCTGTTGCTCTGCCTGAGCACCTGAACATTATCACGCTTGCACTTCTGAGACACGAATACAAATACATCCCTTAGATGCTGGCCAGATGATCGCTTCTGCCTTGCAATGATTTGTATACTCATTTTGGTATCCTTTTATTATAAGGTTGATAAATATAATGCGGACACTGAGGAAGCGGGAAGACCCAGCGTTCTTCCACACTGACACTGCGTTCCTGGAAGGTAAATCTTGTTAAGGCAAGTCTTACCTCCCTGCAGGAACTGGGGAAAAAAAACCAAAGAAAACCCTCCAAACCACATACTCCTACATCTTTGATCCACCAGCTTTACACATGGAGCACAGCGTGCCACCCATGGAATTTGACTGAGGGCTGTTTTCCCCTCCTGCTGCCAGTGAGACCCCAGGAGGTGCAGCGCGTGTCTGTTACAGCTGCAGGACAACAGCTGGGGGTCAAGAAAAATCACAGGCAGAAGAGGCATCAAAACTATGTTCTGACTCATCACAAAAATCAACAGAGAAAAAAAAAAATCTTTAAAATCTTCTCAAGATGTTTTAATATTAAACATTAAAAGTTATACAGATGTGATGCAAGTCACTCCCAAATAAACAAGAACTTTGCAAGCAGCTATTAGAATACTAGACAGTTTGTAATAAAAACTATTAAAAACCTCAAAATATTTACAGTCTTCCCTTCTAACCCAAGGGTATGCCAAAATGCAAAAAAAAAAAAAAATTCCAGTAATAAGATGACTTACAGACAAAATGGTCTGGCAACACTTCCCAGGCTGTGAGTAATGGAAATATACATCATTGGGATCCTGCTTGTTCAGATACACCGTTTGAGCAGCAAACGTCCGGTTTAGATAGCAGGCTTCACCGCGGGGGAGATGTTCTACAGCTCCTGATGGCCAACCGGCAGCAGGCATCTCCCAGCCAGGTCGCAAAGAACTTAAATGAATGAAACAATATACCACACTATCCAGACTCTTATTAATGAACTGTTTCTAGCTGCTATAAGCTAGCAGTCTCCGAGCATGAACTGATAGTAGTCATCTTAACTACAGTGGTGCAAAGAAAACCAGTATCTGCTCAATGGTCAGAGAGGATTTAATGCTGAACGCAGTGCTAACAGGTGAGCAGAAGGAACAATTAATCTATTTCACTATTGCAGTCAGACCAACTTTGGGATTCTGGGGGAAGTCTACACGGGTCTTTGCTTTTCAACGCAAGGCAAGGACCCAAGTATCTCCTAAGTGAACTGTGTCTTCTGGTGTTGCTTTCTTAACTGCTATACTGGATTAGCCACTAGGGACTAAAAAAAAAAAAAAANTGTTCCAGCCCAGTCGGGCAGGCAACGGCAGGACTACCAGAGTCATATCCAACTGGCCTTGCAGGGAAGGGCTCCTCAACAGGGCTGTGCCATAGCCAGCGTCGTGGTAAGCTGGACTAACAGGGGACCATCTTATGATGTCTCATGGTTTCTTATACCCCACCCTAAAGTTCTTGCTTCACTTTCCTGACCTACAATATCTTCTTTCTGTTCCCTTCATCCCTAGCTATGCTTGGTATTTATAGAAGTTTTACTTCTCTTTTCATCATCCTTGTTTATTCTGTTTTCATATTGTTCTCTGTATTTCCATCTGAAGCTACAAGCTCTGTTCTCTCCTCTCAACATTCACTTTTGGAACAAGCAGCACAACCATGTGAGCTCTGTATTCGTCCCTGCACAACCAAGGAGAGGAGGGGCATAGAGTACAAATGAGAAAAAGAAACAGGGAGAGAAGTTGACTTCCTTGCACCATGCTACCTCTCAGCAAGGCCAGTCCTCCCACGTAAGCCTAGAGCCACCAACCCATTTCATACCAAACGCAATGACTTTAGCAACTCAAATGTCACAAGGCTTTGCTTCCTCCTGCCTGACATTCACATAGTGGAGGGCATGTGGGAAAGAACTCAGCCATGAAAATCACACCTTCAGCAGATCTTTCCTGGACCCTCTGGAATGCCAAGCAGCTGCAGCATTTCCAACAGTTCAGCACAGAAAATATGTTGCTCCCTGGGATAAATCACCTTTGCTCCCAGCTCTTCTTTTTCTGAAGTCTGATGAATCCTGGTGGCCTTAGCATTGCACCCAGCCCAGAAGGCAATTCGAGCTGGCTCTCTCCTACCGTGCCGATGCACCAGGACCTACAGGGAAAGCTCCCGTGTAAGGGCCCAGTTCCTCCACCGTGCTGGTGCGGGGGAAGCGGATTGCTGCCTTTGGCCGGTGGCCTCCAGGCGCTGCTCAAAAACCCCAGGGAGATGAATGGGCCTTGTGAGCTCTTGCATACACCTATCCTGATATGATTATGGGGCCATAGACTTCAGGGGAAAAACAGGCCAGTTCCTCCCTTCTACCCCTTCAGTCAAAGTAGTCTTAGAAATCCCTTTTAATAACAGCAAGCAATTTTTAAGCGGCTGGCGTCTTTCAAATACTGAGCGATATCATGTATTCAGAGAGTCACAGCAAGGTTTTTGTCTTGAAAAAGCTTAATTTCCTGAAGCACATATCAAAATCCCACCCTATGAATCCCTTCTGTGCAACAGAGCTCTCCTTGTTAAAATTCTGCACGAGCATATTTCCTTCCCGCTCCCTCAGGTACCATTCTCTCTATGTACACTACAATAACAACTGCGCCTTTACTAAGATTGAACACAATAACCAGGTCTTTGTAGAGGATAATTAACAGCCAGCAGTGGATCTTAGCATTTATTCAATGGGGTATGAATGAGTTATGAAAATTCTTTTTTGCTAGAGAGGTAATGGGATATTGTTACGTTTGCATATGCTTTGCCTTTTGCATGATAGCATATTTATGGTGTTCATAAAGTCAGAAATATATACACAGATATTATGCATTTGTATTCAGGCAGTTATGCCTCAACATGTTTGCCTTTCTTTCTGTCATTAACAAAATCCCCGCTCCATCTGTATCTAATCCAAATTCCTTGTGTCCATTCTGAACAGGATGAGTAGACCTGAGCCTCTCCAGCTGTTGCTAGAGATGTGAAGGTTCATTTCTCGAATTGAATTTCCACAGTCTTACGTAAACTATCTAGATTGGTGCCCTCATGCAGGATACTTCACAGAGTACTTGGAGGTAAATGCAATGGCATTGCACAGTTCTGAAATACACGGGGCCCCTAAATTTCTGTGGTTTTTTTATTTAGTGGTAGAAAACTGTCATGTTGTTCTTTACTATTGAATAGCTAAATATGTGTGAAAAGCAGCAACTCACACTTAGAGTAGTGTATCTATATCTATAGAGTGTATTTATGTATCTATATACATTATGTATGTATAAAATACAGAAATGTCTCAACTCTAAGGCTAAAAACTAATTGTAGCATAATTTAAATGAGATCGTGATCTTTTTAAAATAGAAATGCTAATGACCATTGGTAAAAAAGCAAGAGGAAGAAAAAACGTCCAGGTACACGGAGTACACGGAGGTCTGCCCGGGGATGAACGAGGAGCCAACCGAGAGCTTATGAGTCAGGGTAAAAGGGAAGGCAGGGACAGGTGACATTATAGAGGGGGTTTCCTACAGGCCACCTGACCAGGAAGACCGCGTGGATGAGGCCCTGTATAGATAGGTGCAGCCTCACATTCACAAGCCCTGGTCTTCACGGGGGACCTCAGCAGCCCTGATATCTGTTGGAGGGACAACACAACAAGGCATAAGCAATCCAGGAGGTTCCTGGCATGCTCAAAGCACGAACTCAAGCACAAAAAGGAAGCCTACAGGTGGTGGAAGTAAGGGCAGGTAGCCTGGGAGGAAAACAGAGAAACTGTCCGAGCAGCCAGGGATCAGGTTAGGAAAGCTAAATCCCTGATAGAATTAAATCTGGCCAGGGACATCAAGGGCAACAAGAAAAGCTTCTATAGGTACGTCAGTGATAAAAGGAAGACTAGGAAAAACGTGGGCCCTCTCCCAAAGGAAATGGGAGATCTGGTTACCTGGGATATGGAGAAAGCTGAGGTACTCAATGACTTTTTAGCCTCAGCCTTCACCAGCAAGTTCTCAAGCTACATCTCCCAAGTCACAGAAGGCAAAGAATGAAAAACAACCCACTCTAGAAGACCACCGGGTTTGAGACTATCCAAGGAACCTGAAGGTGCACAAATCCATGGGACCTCATGATCTCTCTATCATATTTGAGAAATTGTGGCAGTCTGGTGAAGTTCCCACAACTGGAAAATGGGAAACATAACCCCGATTTTCAAAAAGGGAAGAAAAGGAAGACCCGGAGAACTACAAGCCAGTCAGTCTCACCTCTGTGTCCAGCAAGATCACAGAGCAGATTCTCCTGGAAACTATGCTAAGGTACATGGAAAATAAGGAGGTGATTGGTGACAGTCAACATTGCTTCACTATGGGCAAATCGTGCCTGACAAATTTGGTGGCCTTCTATGACGCTGTTACAGTGTTGGAGGATAAGGGAGAGATGTGGATTTGATGGATGGACCTCTTGGTGAATAAGGAATTGGCTGGATGGTTGCACTCAAAGAGTTGTGGTCAACGGCTTGATGTCCAGGTGGAGGCCAGTGACGAGTGGCACTCCTCAGGGGTCGGTGTTGGGACCGGCACTATTTAACTTCTTTGTGGGTGACAAGGACAGTGGGACTGAGTGCACCCTCAGCAAGTTTTCTGACAACACCAAGCTGTGTGGAGCAATCAACACGCTGTAGGGAAGGGATGCCTGTGCAAACTTCATGAAGTTCAACAAGGCCAAGTGCAAAGTCCTGAACGTGGTTCGGGGCAATCCCAAGCATAAACACAGGCTGGGCAGAGTGGATTGAGACCAGCCCTGGGGAGGAGGACTTGGACATGTTCAAGGCCAGGTTGGACAACCTGGTCTAGTGAGGGTGTCCCTGCCCATGGCAGGGAGATTGGAACTAGGTGATCTTTAAGGTCCCTTCCAACCCAAACCATTCTATGATACTATGATACATTTAAAAAATACTAAATAAAACAAAGTTTGATTGGGACTATTCCCAAAGCTCACAGTTTTAGTTCTCATCCAAGCTGCCAGGAGATGATAAAGAAAGGAGGGGCCTTGGGCTGAGGAAACACACATTTTCGCTGCTGACTCCCAAAACACCTTTTCCCCACTTTTTTTGTATCCCAAGAAGTGTTGATGTTCCAGAAGCCACTGCAGAAAGTGCCCAACTCTTACCTGGCTGCACGTTGCAGGTGTGCTCCTACATCACCAGGGCATATCACGATGCGACTGCTTTGGTGCAATAGCAGGACCAGGAAATGCGAGCTTTCCCACTGCTGTTACTTGGTTTTGCATTGCTAAGCACACACGAAAACTTGGGAACGCTGCCAGAAAAGGCGCCTTTTGATCCGACCTTGGGCCTGTGAAACGGCTGGAAAAGCAATAACGTGATTGCTGGCATGCCAACGAGTATGCCAGGCGGCCCGGGCAGGAGTCCCGGCTGTAAATGGGCCACGACGCGAGTTTCCCATCGCTGGTCAGGGTTTGCTGAAGCTGGAAACGTGGCTGTATGCAGGTGCCTCACGCCAGCGCTCCTGACAATGGACTTCCCACCATTTCTGTATTTCTTACTGAATAGGTGGGTTTTTTTCTTCTCCACTGCAACCTAAAAATCCCCTTTCGGTCCAGCGAGTCGTTCACAGTGAAGTGTGTTTCCAAAGCGGCGATCTTAAGAGAGGATGGGGAATAAAAACATTGCAGCCCTCGGCTGCAGCACAGCAGCCCTCAAAGGTGACCTCCAAAGGCAGCCCGTGAGGCTCTGACCTCCCCTGCCCTTTTATCGTATTTTAAAGGAGTCTTGAATTTTTTTTTTCTTTGGAAACTGGCTGAGATAGATGAGAGGTTCTGCACGATGGTTTGTTTATTTGTTTGTTTGTTTTCCTTTCAAAATGTAGGTCCTGTCTCTCTCAGAAGGGGTTCTGGCTAACTGGGCAACTAATGAAACAATATTGCCTGAGACAAGGGAGTGAAAGTCTAGAGCGGAAAATGTCTTTTTTATTTATTTTTTGTTTTTAATCTGACTGCTTAGCATTCCTTCTTCCTAGTTGAAGTCTACTGGAGTTTGGTCATCAACTGACATTTTGGAGAAACAAGCATTTTGTAAAACGTCCAAGAGCTCCACTCCTCCTAGCAAAGCCTCTGTACCAAACACGCAGCTGCCAGCCCCCAGCACGGCGTTTCAGGCGAGACCAACATTTAGTACTCTGCTCATTTAAACAAAGCAAAAAAAGGGGATTTGTCTTTTAAGTATCCGTCCACTGTCTTTTTAACCATCATGCAGAAGAAAACTATAAAAAGAAAATAAGAATTGCTCTGTAAATCACCTGTGGACAGCACACGTGATGAGTTGGGGATATTTAGCTCATTCACAGGGATTTCTTCTATGCATCATAAAACATGTGCTCTGTAGTCCTTAGCTAGCTTATCCTGCCTCGTGCTATAAATGAATGCGTAACATTTTGAACTGCTGGCCAGAAGGCCACTCGACAAGTACCGCGCTTGAAGTTATTCATTGCAAAGACGAGTTAAAAAACGAGTCTGCTTCTGCACAGGTGCAAAAAAAAGCCGCTCTGTACAGGAGGGGGTTTTGACATTAAATTAGGTTCAGTAGATGCTGATGGAGATGCACATAATGAATTTGTAACTATGGGGAAGCAAAGCATCGTTTCTGACCCAGATAAAATCTGAAGCTCTTTGCCGCTGCCCTCCCTGGCTGGCGGGAGGAGCGCTGCCCACCAGCCCCGCACCCCCGGCTGGGCAGCCCCCCGCCCGGGGCTGACAGCGCTCCAGCACCTTTCCCGGCTCCGGCAAATACAAACGCGGATTACTACACCAAACACGTCAGGCTAAGTCAATAGTTTAATAACCACTATTAAGGCTTTTCCAAATCCATTTAACAACTGTAAATTATTCCAAAATAAAATAGCCTCAGCCAATCAGCTGTGTAGTCACTGACCCACAACTATGTGCTTATTTCTCAATTAAGCAAATCTCCGCACCCTGGTTGGCTTTAGCTGCTGTTGTGGTTTTCTACGTTGCACCATCCAGTATATAAATCCCTGTCCCCTGCCTGAGGGCCTCGGCTGGCTGTACCTGACACCAGGTATTGCAGCTTCGCCCTCGCTGGCGGCGATGCGGGTGCCGGGATAAACCTCTCCCCTCCGCTCATCCCCCGCCATCCCCTCCCGTCACATCCCCCCGCTAAAGCCGTGCTGCTCACCCGCCCCTGCCCTGCCATGGTGCAGAACCACCCCGAAGACCGGTGCTGGTACGTGCAAGGAGAAGGGTCACTCACCCATCGGCACTGGCACCGAGCTCCCTGGGACGAAGCCGGGACAGCCGCCCTCACCGCCTGGAGCGGCACCCACGCTGCCGTCGTCTCCAGGGCTCGCTGGGTCCCAGGCGCTCGGCTGGCACCAGGCAGGGAAACCAGGAGCGGCACGGCCGGCACCAACAGGGAGGCGACGGGGCGGGGGAGCGCGGCGAGGCAGCGCGCTTAATGAGCCCGTGGCACCGCTCAGTCGTTTAGAGCCGGAGAGTTTATAGTAGCCAATCAGCCCGTCGGGGGGAGCGGGGAGAGCCCGTCAGGCACAGCAGGAATAATTGGAGGGAGCTCCTAATTAATTTGATAATAACCCTATCCTGTACTAACACACTCCACATGCAAAAATGGGTAAAAAGTGCCAATTAGCGGTGGAAGTGAAAGGAAACGCGTGATGGAGATGGAGGGAACTTCGCAGCCGAGGCCTGTCAGCGCGCAGGTGTGCTGGTCCTCAGCGGCACTGTCCCTCCTCGGGCGCTGGAGCGACCTGCTCACATCTTCTATAGCCTTGTGTCTGCTACAGCCTACGTCTCCCACGGAACGCGTTAGCTTTCTTCTCAGTCCTCGCATCTATCAACCACAGATGGGCTCACAATACATTTCAGGGGTGCTCTAAATTGCTGCCCTGGTCTGTTGAGCAAGACCTGAGTTCCTCATCCTCCTCAAACTCACGGGCCTCAGCTGCTTCGAAAGCAGGGCTGTGGCTGCATGGCCAAGGTGGCCATCAACAGATGTCTTAATCCTTCCACAACGGTGTCATCAGTTTTCTTATTTTTCTCACCACTTGTCCAATCCACGGGGAGGTTTGGGGCGCAGCGAGCAGAGCAGCCCTCCTCGAGCTCCCCTGCCCAACTCGCACGGCCGCTGGGGTCATGCCGGCAGCGTCGGCCCAAGACTTGCAAAGCTCCCAGAGAGCAGGGACCCCGCGGGGACTCCGGAGCTGCCCCTCGCCCCCCCCGCCCCCGCAGCACTCATCACAAACCATTGCTAGCCCACAAATCGGACTTAGGGTTTAATTCCTGAACACTGATGTTGGCCTGCCACCAGCATTTCAGGTAGCTGGTTTGTATTTTCAGTCCTGAATTTTCTCAAAACTCGCAGCATTTTGCATTACAGCCTAATCCCAGGGCCAAAACTAGCAAATAATTCAATGTCTTTTTCAGAAAATAGGCGACTCAGATCTAATTATATGTTGTTAAAGTTTTACCAGGTATCTTGTACTCACCACTTTTAAAGCTCCCATAGAGCACGCAGCTATAATGAGCTCCAGCTTGCTTTCTGGGCAAATATGAAAGACAGTTTTTTCACTAATATTTGTGAATACAGACAAAAGTCTGTGCTCCGTGGACGCTATTGTGATCGCTGCAAGAGGCAGGCGGTGTTTCACTTATTTCCTAGTTTGTGCTTTGCAAAGCAGAGGGCACGTGCAGGAATTGGTATATTCCAGGAATCTGCGTACCGTGTACTTGCGTAGCCGAGGGGCCTGTCCTCACAGCAGCTCCGCGTTCACAGACCCGGGGTGACCTCCGGTCACTTGCCACCCGGCGCTTGCTTTCGGCCGCAGGATAAAGATGGTTGGGGTGAGGCGGGTGCCCCGAACACCCTGGTGTCCCCGACTCACCAGCCCTTGGGGATCAGCCAGGGGTAAGCGGAGGGCAGGGTCATTGCGGGAGACTCTTGCCTGGACAGGGATGCCTGTGCCCAGCGTGCCGGTGGGAGCAAGCTGCGCCCTGGGACCCTCGGCACACCTGTGTACCCTCAGCTGGGCTGAAATCGGGTTTAACGAAGGCTCAGATGAACCCCCTGCCCCCCCCGCCCAAGTCGAGTGTCACCAGAGGGAGCCCAAAGCTGCAGCGCGAGCAGGGGTGGGAAACGGGGCTTGTACCCGTGCAGCAAAGCCGAGCCAGAGTTCCCTCCTCACGGGGCAATGCCTTCAACATTGGGGCCAAATCTTGGGTTTAAAACAAAGCCAAAAAGGAAAACCGTCCCCCCCAACATTCATAAGCCTCTTTAAAAAGCTCCAATTTAAAATGAAACACAAACCTGGCACCTTGCCACGGGACTGCACAGCTTTTAACCGACCCCATATGTAAAGTCAACCTGAGCGAGCTGTTACATACCTTAACCCGGCCCTCCGGCCCCCCGGAGGCACCTTCCTCCTGCGAACTCTGGAGCCAAGTCTCTGCAACAGCAAGCTTTAAATCTGGAAACATTAACTACCCTCCCATCTCGTTAGAGAAAGAAAGTATTCACCGGGACATAACGAACAGTAAACCAAATGCCCAAGTGAGGGATAAGGCAGACTCGGTCCCCTGCAAGGAGCAGCGGTGAGACACGATTTCAAACCTGCCCAGCTTTGCTACGCGCTTGTACATCTCTCCATCTCAGCTAAAACCGGGTCCACCTCAGGCTCCCCACAAGCTACCCAGTCCTTTCTCCCATAAAGCCTTCACGTTGGGAAAGTGTTGTGAACTATTAGTGGTAGCGCTCAGTCATGGCAGGGTCTGCCATTTAATTAGATGACAATACGAAGAGTCTCTCCTCCGTACCACGTGCAACGGGGAAGGTGCAGTAGAAATCATCCCTGCCACGGCTGTCAGCTCCCCTCCAAGCACGTTGCACAGGAGGAGGGGTCTGCTCCTCCTTCCCGGGGAATTTATTCATTTCAGACCGCATTGCAGTAGAGCAGATCCACCCCCCAGTAGAAATAAGAAATAAAACACGCTCTTTCCTTAGAGCAAAGAGACCAAAACCGAAGCAAAGGACAGAGTTAAAAAAAACCCAACACACGCAACTTTGATGTATTTAAGGCAGGAAATGACATGGTATCTCTAGCTACATTGCTATGAAATCTTAAGTGAAAGATTGCTTCCAGCAGAACAGTCTGATTAAATCTGAAGAGATATAAGAAAAAATAAGATTTCAAGACCCAATTAATTTTCTCATTAAGAACTCAAGATGGGTAAGGAACTGGGAGCGGCAGCTGAGATGCGAGTCTTTCTCCTTGATTATGCTTCTGTTTATTAATGGAGTTTTAAAAACCAAGGTACAGGAGAATAAAAGGCTGACCTTTGATGTATGTGATACGCCATAAACTAGAACCAGTCCTCCAGATTTTTGCTCATCAGCTTTGCATTTACTAAACAGAAGTTGCCTTTAAAGATAATTTAACATGATTACAAGTCTCTCTCTAAGACTGAAGTTCTCTCTTAAAAGTAGCCTGTGTGTGTATATATATATATTGCCCCTTCTTCCTTTACAGTGTTTAAAAAAAAAAAAAAAAAAAGGCCTGAAAGGTTTGAAAACCAATGCTTTCTGCTTGTCTCTTTTCCTCTGCATCCCAAAGTCACGCAAAATCTTGTCCTTCCTTTTTTTGCTAAAGACATTTGTAGATGATTTGGGCTTCTCCACGAGGGGACAGGGGCTTCCTTGCTCCTATGGAAAAGTTGGAGAAAGGCAGTTCCTCACAAAATAGAGCTTTTCTGATGAATGTATTAGGAATGATCATGAAAATGAAAACAGGCTAAATAAGAAACATTCCTGGGTGGTGAACGAGGATATCACGCGCTCGGCAGAAGCGAGCCCGTATCTGCCGTTCCGCAGCCAGCCACAGAGCCTCACAGAACAGATGTGCCGTTTCAGTGTTTAAAAACATACAACTGAAAACCAAACCCCTTTCCAAAATCTGCTTTATACACTAATAATCTAGCAGCCCTTTATTTTCAAGGCACGATGACTAGAAATAATTCCTGCAGAACCACGTTCCTAACAAAATCTAAACCTGCAACTTAAAAACTCGACTAAAAAGAGGGAAAATAGCCAAAGTTTCCCCTGTGAAGGGGAATTTGAGAGACTTCCCTGTGCCCAAATCAGCCACATACAAATGCTAGAACAAGGGGTTACCTAAAAAACTCGGAGGGGGGTGGGGGAAATCAGCCAGGAGTAAAGTCAACTATACTGAGATACCAATGTACTGCAGGCAGTGAAAATTGTCTAACCCCCTGAAGTTTGCAATCCTCATCTAAAGTACTATATACTCCGTAAGTAAAACCTCCTGCCCCAGAAATCCAAGGGAGGGTGAAAGAACTCACTTGAAGGTTTGCCTCTTTGAAAAAGACCTGAGGAAAGGGAAAAAAGGTCCATTTCAGGGCTCACAGAATAAGTGTATTTAGATACTCCTCCTTAAGAAAGGACCCAGATGCAAGCAAGGTTTGTGCCATAGTTTAAATCCAGGTTCCCAGGAAAACTTGCTTACAGAAAGATCAGAAGATCTGAGGATCATTACTGCAGAGGATTCAGAGAAATTATCTCCTAATACGCAGTTGAAGACAGAACTAGTCTTGGTCTCTCTTTGGCTTGAACCTCTACTGAAATTTAATGCTGACAAATCAAAAAGGGATATATCCAGAATCCGTAACCCTGATAAAAATGGGAAATCTGTATCATCTTAATCAAAGGATATGCCACCCTGAGCTGGATCTGTGTCTTGTCCCTTGGCCTCGTATGACTCCTGTGTGCTAGAGGTTAAGGGTTTGTTAAAGAATATGGGTTTTGATTAAGTGTCACACACGGCGTAAAACATCCTCTTTATCATTGGAAGTGAAGGTTGGGGGCCAGACAGTGCCTTTTAGTGAGCTTCTAATATAAATTAGGTGTCTTAGGTAATGGGTGGTTTTCAGACAGGATTGATCTTTCTATGGTCCAGTGAAAGTAGGTGTGTTTGGCGAGATGTCACAAAAGCGAGCTTCCTGGCACCTATACTAATGGGCTGGTTACCCCTTTTGGAGTAGGACTTGAAAAATGTAGCACAGGAATCCCCCCTCCCCCTTCCTAACTTTTTCATTTTCTTGATGTAATGGGCAAAGGTCTATATATCCTTTACTCCTTTGGTATTTCAGTCCTTGTATTTGCAGTATCACTCAGTGAATCTTAAGCCACTCAGCCTTTTAGTCACTTCCAGCTCCCTAAACTTGCATGAACTTAAAGATGAAGCGGTTATGAGTAGACTAGGTTAGTTACTATTTTTCTCAGTGTACAACCTTTAAAGAAAAACGTATCGAGTACACCACCGCCACCACAACCAAATGATTTCTATTCCCCATTAAGTCCTCCTTGGAAACTTTGATTGCACAGAGACCTAGGAAGAACTGTAGAGATGTTAAACCCTAAGTTCCCCTGCCTCAAAAATAAGAGCAAACATGCATTTCTATAGACATCAAAACGTGTCTGTATTTTCCTCTTTATGAAGCAGAAATTCTCTCAGCTTTGTGCAAAGAGCGGCATGATCAAAAGCACAAACTGAGCACATGAGAGCCAGAAGCTCTAATGCAGAGTCTACCCATGGACCTCAGGTAAAGAGGGTATATACAAAATAAACCTTTCCTTTATAGTTCATTGACATGTTGTAGTTAAAACTTTTCTGAAAAGTTTCCATGGATTTATGAAGAAGTGAAAGCACAAACGCGCAGTCGGTACCGCAGGCTCATAAACCCAGCCAATGAACAAAGTCCATAAAACTTTAAATACGCTAGTATACTCTGCAAACGTTTTAATATATCACTGCGTTTCCCACATACCCGCTCATCATTTGAGCACTAGTAAGTATCAAATTTGTTAAAAAGGTTTAGATAACTCAGGTACACAAGTCTATTCTGATTCCCACCCAGAAAAGCTTCCTTGGTTCCCAATTTAACCAGGATAACCAAGATTTAGAGCTCGAATATCCTTAATTTGCTTATAAAAATGTACATTTCTTTAGGCAAAGACTTAGTCCCATATGTAAGTCTGAGTACAGAATAGCGTCACCGAATACTGCGGGATGATGATGATTAAAGTTGCATTTGGCCACAAACTATAACAGAGCCGGCCTGAGACATTGCCTTCTTTTTGGTTATTTCAGATGTGAAGCGCAGAAACTCTTCTGTTAGCACGGAAGACCTAGACAACATTTTCTCTGTCCTATCTCACGACCTCTCGTGCTTATTTTTGCTTATTCACTCATTGCTATTCTGAAGTAACTTTATCAAAGTGCTTTTAAATGTCTGTCTTATTAGAGGCATTTTCAACCCTGATTAACCAGTTGAGGTTTGGGGTGGTTGTTTTTTTTTTTCAAATGAAGGACAGATATTTCTTACACTCCCACATTCCCAAACTGATTCCTACATCCAAAGGGGACCAGTAGTGAGATGGACAGGTATTTCTGCTCGGTAGATCGCAAATCGAGAAGAGAGAAGGATATTTTTCAGGTGTGGGTGCTCGGTGGGGACGCCTAAGGGAACCAACACACTTGCCGGGCACTGGGGTCCTCAGCCAGGCCCCCAGCAAGGCTCAGGCACCAAACGCCTTTGGGCTCGAGGGCCCCAAAAGAAATCAGCTCTCCCGCTCTGAAGGTGCACACCGTGGCTGTCAGACACACGGTACGTCTTTATCTGTAACGCATTTAAAGATATTTCCTCCCAAATAAAGGCATCAAATGGAATACAAATAGCATATGTATTTTTAGTGATTGCTAGAAATAATACATGAATACTTCCAAGATGCAATTTGCCATAGTATTAAAATACAAGAGTCATGCAACTAGACCTCCATCTCTTTTGAAAGCAGAACTACTAATTTCAGAGTGAACGTACCCGTCTCAGAGCGCCCGCAATGCCAATGCCCTTCCAAACCGCGCCAGGAGCTCACCTAGGAAATAAGCGTACATTTTATGAGGCTGTCTTGTATGACATCTCACGTTATTCCTCACAGAAGAACTGAAAAATGTTTCAAAACTGCAGGGTTTGCCAAAATAAGTCATTCGCCCACCAGAAGCACACCCGATCCCGCAGGAAGAGCGGCCCGGCAGCAGAGGACATGCAAGGCTGAGTGTCACTTCGCTTGATGAACTCGTTGCCGCTATGACCACGCCGGCAGCAGCACGCGGGATATTTACGACCACGTTTAAAACAGCTGATGCCAGAGGCAGGGGAGGGGGCAGAGCCACCCCAGCAGGACACACACACCCCTGTGGGCAGCTTCCTCCGACTCCCACCACCGCCCTAATTCCCTTCATTTTTGATTCTTCTCAATGGCTCAGACGTAATTTCAAGGTGCTCCTGCCTGCTAAGACTCACGCTAAACGTTGACACTGCCTGATTTGTCACGGGAGCACCTCCCTCCTCCTCACTGCCGGAATGGGGGGGCTGGGAAGGAGCGCAGGCTCCCAGGCGCTGGGCTGGGGGCTGGCACGCAGCGACGAGAGGCCGCAGGCCGAGGTGCTTCTCCGTCCTTTCCAAATCCGCTTTCTTACAGTCTGGCAACTACCGAACAAGAGTGTTTCCGACAAGGATAACTGGTTTGTTGCCGGGACACCCCGTGTATCAGCGGGGCAGGGCGCAGGACCAGGAGCGGCCTGGCAGCGCGGACCTGCCTGCAGCCCCGTTCACTCACCCCGCGAGAGGGAGGTTTGCCTGGGGTTACCTGTCGGAGCTGGCACACAGCAGCGTCACAGCCGCGCTTCGTGGCCCGCCCGGCCGCCCTCTGTTCCCCACGGACGCCGTCGGTGGCGTCATCGGTGGCCCAAACCCCCCGCGTGGGCTCAGGAGGAGCACGAGACAGGATTCAGCGACTGGCGGTTCACTTTCTCTGTGCCACAGCAAAATTACTGCAAAGGCAGAAAAGGGAGATATCTCGCTGCTGCAAAGAAGCGTTATATCGGTGACTCCACGTACGGAGATTTTGTGCCTCCCTTGTATTATTTGGTTTGGCAGAGATAAGAAGTGCTAGAAGCATAACATCGAACAGAAGGTGCCCCGGGGAACAATTCTATGGGTTTTTACTCTTTTTTTTTTTGTGCTGATGGGAATACAAATTAATAAAAGTTGTGACATAAAGGTGATTGGATTCCTGGGATTTCCCCTTTTATCCCATGCCGTGCCTGGGTGGGCAAATCACCCGTCGAGCTGGCTGCCCTCGCCTGAGGTGCGAGGAAGAGGATGCCCGTTCTGTCTGGGGCTGAAGCACAGAGAGAGGGGAGGTTTAAAGCCCGTTGCCACAGAAATTTCTGGCATGAAGTGTACGATGGCACGTCCTACTTGATGGCAGGTGATGGGTGCGAGCAAATGTTGCTGCAGGATACGCAAGAGGCAAACAAAGGCCTTTGGAAATGCAGAGCAATCTGCTTAAAGGGGTTACGTTGACATCCAGAGAAAATGGTTTCTCTTCTTCCTTCCTCTTAACGGCAACACCGCCCGGCACAGAATATGCCTTAAGTGCCGTTTGATCCCTTCTGCGCAGCCCTCTGAAGGGGCTCCCTCGCAGGCCTGGCCAGTGCGAAATTTCTCCGAGCAGAAGTGACCCTTCAAGGGTTCGACAGTTTTCCATGTATGAGTGGAGGAGGGGAAAAATAAGACCAAAAAACCTTGACCTTTAAAGAACAGGCCTGACAAGGGACAATTTTCACAAAATGGAGTATTAAATCATTCAGCACAAGGTCCCTGGTTACTATCCTGCACCCACTTTGGTTTTATTAATTTCTAATTCCTGTTAGTCTTTCTTCATTAGACGAGAGACGGTTTCACGTGCCGCGGTACAGATCCACGGAAACAAAACGGAGGCCATCCCCGCTCCGGTGGGATCCCTGCCCGCCCGGCTCCTGCCCCAGGGTCCGAACCCGAGGCGTCGCAGCGCGCACGAGCCCTTTCTGAGCTGCGTTTTCGGCATCTCCGCTCCCCTCTGGGACGCGCGGGGCTTCGTGCCGCCCCGGGGCTTTGCCCCAGGCTGCTGCGTCGGCTGGCGACAGAGGAGCTCGAGAGCCTGCGCCGCAGCCAGGTGACGGAGCGTTAGCTCGCCTGCGAGTGCAGGCGCTAAGTAAATCTCATCCCTAATCCAAATCGCTTTTGATAAGAACAAAAGCTGTGCGCAAATGAATATTTCCATCTTATTTCAAATTCTAGGTTTCAACTGCAATATTAATGCTATTTTACAGTGTAATTTACTTGTAATAATATGTCATTATTGCCATTTTACAGTTTTCTCTTAAAGTAGTAAAGAAAATGTTTTAAAAGGCACAAATAGCGGCAACACAAATCTCCATTCAGTCTAAGAATCTGTGCTCTCCCGTCAGAATGGCACGTAATTGAAAACAATGACATCCCCAACGCGCTAAACACTCCAGTCATTAATGCATTTTTATTTTGGAATAAAAGACCACACTTACAGCTTTTTTTTTTTCCCTAAATAGTAAATATAAATTAAACATTTCTATTCCCTTTCCAGAATGGCATCTGCCAGTGAAGCCAGGGCTGACCCCGAATTCTTTCCAGAAGCGCGTCTCAAGCCAACACGCTGGGCTTTGGCACGAACCTCCCCAAGGCAAAGAGTTTGCCTGCAACACAGGACGGAAGAGGCGGCCTGCAATCGGAGAAGCATCCTTACCTGGTGACAAGGTCCTGAGCGCCAGGTGACCGTCCCACCGGCTTGGCAGGAATGGCAGAAAGCTGCGGCAAGCCTTCAAAAGCCAGGCTGTGCGTGAAGGGATGGAGATGTCGCAAGGAAGAAGGTGTCGCTCAGTGGAGAGGACGTGCTTCGCACACCGAGCATGTAATTTTACGCCAGTTGTGTTTCCACCTCTCCTGTATATCTTTGGATGAAAACTGATGCCCCATTAGTCCTCTTGATGCGTGAGGGACCCCATCCCGGGGAAGGGTAAAGCCAAAGTCTTTACCCTGGGCAAGGCTCCACAAACATGAAGGGCAGGATCCCACCGTTATTTATGAAAAATATAAATATGTCAACAGTTGGACTTAAAGAGCAGCCATCTCTTGGTGGGAACTCCAAACTCCTACTTATGCCTTGCCCAGACTTCCAGCACCTTTCCGTGTAGGAAGTGCCCTCACAGCTCTGTCTCTCCCCGTACGCACTCCCAGCCCGTGGGAGGAGGGACGGGAGCTGTGGTCGGCAGGGATGGAGGTACGGACGCTCGTCCTCCAGGGAAAAGTCCTTCCTGCGGTCTGTGCAGGGGACATCTCTGCGCAGCGAGGTCACACCACCGCGCTGCTCGGGCACGAGCCTGAACCACCGGAAGCCCTGAATGCACCATCCCTGGAACTGCCGGGGGACCACGAGCGGGACACCCCCACGCTGGGGAATGTCACGGAAGCCCCACGAGCAAAGGAGGCATCAGGGTTTGGCTGCCAGCCAGGAAGCAAAAACCTCTTCGTATAAGCTTTTTCACCCTCGCACAGCAAGTGAAGAGGGACTTCAAAAATAATTTTTAAACTTTGATTAGTCTTTATCCTCACTTACCTCACGGCGTACCTGTTTGCGTAGCCAGATGGTTGCAACCTCTCGGTTTGCCGGGGTGGAACCCAGAGTAAAGGGATCCAAGCTGCCTGCGTGGGAAGGTCTAGAGACCGTCACAGACTTCCCGTCCTGCTCCGGAAGGATTCCCACCGCTCTTCCCTCACCACGACGCTCCGCGGGCAGGCGGGGCGAAGGCTGTTTGAGATCCAAGTGGTCGGGAGGGCTGTAGCTTACACAGCAAACTGTCTCCTGAAGGCTGGGAGTTTACACCAGCAGCGACTATTGTTGAACAGCTGTGAGATTTATGCCACATTTCCAAAAAATACGATTTCTCAGTGTGATCTCCATCTGAATTTGGCAGAAAAATATTTAATGGCTGGCAAAACATTAGTAAATAAAAGCAGATCAAGATGATGTTGTTACAATAACAGATTACATTACTATTCTCTGTCCTTAGGAAAACCCTGATTAGACCAAGATCTTCACGGGGTCTTATGAATAAGTCAGGAAGGGGCTCTAATGGCCCCGCGTGAGAGCGCACGAGCCGCAGCGCAGCCAGCGAGGTGCCAGGTGCCTCTCGGAAACAGGCACTGCCTGGATGACTAACAGCAGTTATCACGTCACAGAGGGATTGCTGATTTTCTTTAATATTTTGGGCCAGATTTTCTGCTAGTATGAACTGGTACTGCTCTATCGAAGTCAAGAGAGTGCCGCCAATTTCTGTCAGCAAAAACTGACCCTTACTCTATTGTTAATCCCGTTTTTATGCGAGTCTTCAATATCTTATTGAAGATTTATACCTCAGGATATTCCCCGCTACAGGGACAAGCAACAGACTTTTGTTGTTAATCAACGTCTGGGAAACTCCACTAGCTGAAGTCCCCTTCCACCTTTGCAAGCACACCTAGCATTGATTGCTGATCTTACATCTCCAGTCGCATAATTACTGAACTAAGAGAAAATTACTTTTTGCTTGCAAGTGTCAGGACAGCTCTCAATCCATGAATGACTCACCCTCAGGCACCGGTGTTTAATTTATGAGCTATTTATCTCCTTGCACACACCCCAGCACAAACAATTATACTTAGTAATTTGTTGATCTTATCAAGGCTGTTTGATGTTACTTTTGCTACCTCCAATAACGCTGTGCTTTGAAACTTAAACAGGATTTATCGCCAAATTTGGGTACTTTGCACACAATTCAGATTTCAGAGAAGTTTAACTCTTTGGCAGCTAAAAGGTGGTGCGTGCAATTTTCAAAGGAGAGCAAACGTTGCATCTTTTGCTGACAAATTTGGCGAGGTGGCCCCCCAGCAGCATCTGAGCCCCCGGTACGAGCCAGTTCTGGCCTTGCACAGCACGTGAGAGCTTTCCTAGCAGAGGCAGCAAGAGGGGAGCGGGTCCCCCCGCGTGCCCGGCCTCCCATCCGCGCTTCGGGCGGGCTGCAGCGACTGGGTACGTTAAACCTCCGCAGAGCCCGTCCTGCTGCTCCGGCTCGCGCCTGGGAACCTTTTAATGTGGGGAGCAGCCTTCCTCCTTACTGAACGAGGACTTTACTAACCTTTAAATTATTACACATTCACCATAAACCAAACTTCATGGACCCCTTTGCACAATCTAACCCTCTTCCCTTGTTGCCGGAGTAGGTACCAAACTTGGTGCCACGGGTGCTTACCTCGGGCTGCGCCCCAGGCCCGTTACTTACCCGCGCTGGCCGTACCCCCGTGTCTAATCTTCACCTCTTCAGTCCCCCCGTCGTGCAGAGTTCCTGCCCCGCACGGCCCAGCAGTGCCGCAGCCAAAGACCTTTTCCCCTCCCGCAGCATCGGCGGAGCCGTGAAGGGCAAGGAAACCCCGTTCCTGATCAGCCAGCCCGGATCTGCCGGCCCACGGACTTTCCGAGACTCGGGTGAATGTATTTTGTTAACTTACGCATCGCACGTGTTCTTGCAGCAGCCGCAGATTTTATTTTCTGTATGGTTTAGAAAGTTTCCTGGTGCCGAGCACATACATTTTGCATGTAGAAAATAAAACACTACAGGCGTTCTCTAAGTGCGCGGAGCCATAATGAGCTCTGATGAGCAGGCACCTACCAAATCATCGGTTTATGATGGCAAGCACACACATGTAACTTATTTCACAATATGCAACACGCTGCCATATGTGTCTGTTCCCCTGGACCGGGAATGGGCACTACCTGGAGATAGAAGCCAAGAAAGAGCTGCTTCAAAGGCAGCCTCGAGATGCTGAATTTACTTTAAAACTTTCAAAGCCCAACCAGCACACCGCTATTCCAACCCATTGGGATACTGCGATGAATACCACTACTTTGATTAAATTTTTTTATTTTTTTTTTTTCCCCCCAAAGCCTCCGATGGATTTTCTGGTTTGATTGAAGTGAAATGGTGGATTAGCATAATCAAACATATGGAATTAGTATGGGGGGGGGGAGCAAAAGTTAAAACAAGTGATTATCAGTTATAAACAATTAGTAACTTTGAAGAAGGGGAAATCATTAGTTCTCTGTGAGCTGAGTTCAGGAGCGGAGAGAAACGTTAAAATTTAGCTTAAGCTTTTTAAACTGAAACCCTTGCCACACACACACATTGCTCTTTCAAAATGCAATTTTACGGTCCTGCCCTGCACCTGGTAGCAGCAGCGCTCAGCGTTTAAACCACCCGACGGAACAGGGCACGCAGCGTCACTGCCCACCGCCGCGGGAAGGACCAGCAGAGCTCTGCAAGGACGCTTTGAACCAGCCTGGCGGCTGCAAGAACATAGACCATTGCACCGAGAAAACGCGTCGCTGGTGTTTTGGAAGTTGCGAGGGTGGTTTGGCAGCTTGCTGGCGCAGAAGCAGGAGGAGCAGAGCACTCTGCCACCGGGCTGAACACCTACGGCCGGGCAATCCCGGGCAGCGTCACTGAAGCATCGGGAGGCGTTCGGCTAAGCCACCCCGGCTACAGCGCAGCCACTCCGGCTGGAAACTTCTTCCACGGGAGAGGAGGAAGAAAAATACGGCTTACGACGTGGCGTTTTTGAAGCAGGCGCTCTGGCATACGGGCTCCTTGAGCAACCGAGCCTTGCGGTCTGGGAAGAGATCGGGGTGAACCCAGGCGACGAAGGGGAGAAGGCAGATGGAAACCTGCGGCAAGTAAAAGAGGATCCTTCAGGAAAGGTAAAAAATTTAAAACAATTATGATAATGCTCCATCTCTGCAGGGCTGGACATGAAATTAAGACAATACTTTTTTGTTTTTTTAAATAAAGATCTAAAAAAACCTGGGAAGGACGTTAAAGAGGTCATGCTCTTTACTGCTGTTTGGGGATAGCTTTTGAAGAAAAGTTGCTTTGGAGGGGGGGCAAGACTGGTGGTATTGGGTGAGATCAGAGGCCCATCCAGCCCAGCAGCCTGGGTTTTGCCAGCGGCCAAGAGGTGCCCGACAGAGAGAAGGTATACACTGTACATACAGGTGTTCTCCCAGCATCCAGCAGTTTGTGCCTTAAGGACACTCCAAGAGCAGAAGTGATACCCTTAGTTTTAACAGGTTCCACACGCACACCCCACCCCAATCAACCCCCTCTTTCTTCCCCCGTAGCTTTGCCCAAGCATTTTTGAACCCTCAACCAACCTTCAGCATCCACATCATCTTGTGGCAAAAGTGCACAGCCGAAACCACGTAAAATAACTATTTGTTTTAGCCTGTCACCCACAGCAGCCTGAGCATTTCCTCTGTGGAATACTCTGACCCCAACGATGCTCGCAGCGCAGCCGAGAGACGGCCAGCTACATCTTGGTGGCTCTTATCCTACTGAAATGTTACTTCCATTTTCAAATAGCCGGACAAAGACATCTGAGTTTCAGGCAGTTCAGTGGGTATTTCCAGTTCACCACTGACCACTGAGCACACCCAGTATCTGTTTTACTTTAGGTAACACACTCTGGAAACAATATTGTGCTTTGTCTGATATATTAATCCACACAGAAAGCCCGAGCCTGCTCCTCTTGTGCTGTTCTGGGAAACACTGATGGGGACAGAAAACTATAACCTACATGAGAGGTATCCGTGGGTATAAATAGTCTTCAAAAGTTAAATTTCTGTTCCTCTTTGTGCTTCTTACTGGTTTGAAATGTCACATTTTGGGGTGCCCAAGCACACGACCCGGATGTTGCTGTTGCTGCTGCCAATAACAGACCGCAGTAAGCCCTCACTTGCCTCCAGCTATGTTTTTATTTGACCAGGAACACACTTTTTGAAGTGAATCTCCTGATCACGCCTCCACACACACTCACACTCAAATACATGCCCCGTGGGAACCCTGCGCCAACCGCTTTGCTCTCCAGATCCACCGAGTCACCGCGCCGCTTTCTCCCCGTCAGTTCCAGGCACTCTCGGTGGGTTTGGAGGCAGGTAACACCAACCTCCCTGCTCCACTGGCATTTGTTCAAGCCAGAAACACGCCATCAACGCCATGGCTATTAGGCGCCAAGGAATGCAAGTTAGGAGGAAGGGGTAGTACTCCTCCTGCTTTGCAAGATTCCCTACTTCCCGTATGTTGGAAGAGCAGTGCCTACAGTGTTTTCTCACCCTTCTCCAGCTGGAGAAACCAAATGCCTCCTCCTGCTCACCATCACCATCCCCAGTGAGAGCAGGTCCTGACACTGCAGAGCATGCAGGCAGATTCCGCTTGTATTTCTTACATAGCAAAGGTGAGTAGGATGGATACGTTGCACCCGCAGGCACCTGCGCAGGTTGAAATGCATAAATAGCGTGCGCCCGGCTTAAGCTCAATCACAATCCTATTTTAAACAGAAACTTGCTACATCTATCTACAAGTTTTTAGGAGTTGTACATCTTAAATGCGTAGATGCACTGAGGAGAAACAGGCTGCATGTGCTTCATCTGGCAGTTGCCACAAGTCACGAGAGATACAAGTAACAGAGCTCATCGGATTATTCTTTCTTTTAATAAAACTTGGGTTTATTCTGGAATAATTGATTAGCTTCAGTAGTTAAAAGAACATTAGTTAAAACAGCTGAAGGGATAAACTATTCAGGCAAGTTAATAAGCTGAAACATAAAACATTATAGAATATGTATTTTTAAAGAAGATGTGACAAATATTTTAAGTTTGTTTTCTATTTTCTGAATATTGTAATAACTTCAACCCCCTTGTCTATCAAGAACAGCTTTGTTTAATTTTTAATTATTTTTAGAACAGGAAGGTATCATGAAGCAAACACATTCAAATCTAAACAAATATGGCTTATCACACGTAACTAAGAGATGCAACAAATACAAAGCAATCCATTAACTGTGCTGTCCTTTCTAGCAACTTCTCCGCTCACATGTAATAACCGGGGAGCACAGGAATATTTTGGAAACCAGAACGAACTTCAGGCAGGACAAGCGACCACGTTTCAGGGCGTACCAGTGCAGGCAGGAGGTCACCGCTCTCACCAACACGGACGCTCCACCTCTGTCTCACCTTTCACTGCGCCTAAAGCGCAGCACGAGCCCTTCTCCACTACTAGCACCTTGATGGCTCCCAAGAGAAACAGGTAGGCTCTGTTTCCTTTTGGATTTGATTTCTAACACAAGATTTGGTGGTCCTAATCTTTTTGCAATTACGTAACATCAAAGTAACGCCAAGAACAAATACTAGCCACACCAGGGAGAGGATACAAAAGAGAAAGCACCCAAAGTCCTAATTTCCCTGCTTTATACTACTCTCCCCCCTCCTGCCACCATGAAAAAAGGCAACGCTCTTTAAAACAAAATCAACCACTACCTATTGAAGTCGCCTGCCCTCCCTCTTTCTGCTCAGCGCAATTAAAGGCGTGATGCCAACTTTTCCACAATGAGCCTCGCGGCTCTGGCTGACCCACATCTTACTCTTTCAGAAACGAGCAATGAAGCTCAGAGGCGGCATCCCAGGGGAAGCCTCGGAGCAGGACATGACCAGTGCTCCCAGTACCTTAGACACTGAGGGGAGGTTAGCCAGTGATAAGTCACCTTTTCAAAGTTTATTGCAAGCAAATTTATGACAGCAACACGAGAGGTCTGGCACACCAACAAGCCACAGGTAAAATCAGCACCTCTCCCAGCCCTGACCCTGCTGAACCTGTAGCTGAAACCACAGACACTTTGGAAAATGTCGAGCTGGGTTAGATACATAAACATACCACAAGTAAGGGCAATTCCACAGCTTGCATTAAGAGTACTAACCTGGCTTTATTTTTGCCAACAACTGACTCTTCTGTGTTACCCAAAGAGACCAGCTCTCCCTCATGGTTAGAGGGGTAAAACAGTACTCCCAGCTGCAGCCTTCCTGCAGCAGAAGGACTTACCTATCCAGCACAGCGTGACCTCTTCCTTCACAACACTATCTGTGTCACCCTCCACTGGCCTGAAACCCAGACCGGAGAGGACAACACACAGCATCAGACACCGCTGCTCCAGCCTCCACAATTTAATAATTTCAAAGCAAGAATGAAACACTTTCAAAATGATTTGAACAAAAAAGCTTCACAGTCTCAAAGATAACATGATTTTTCTACGTGCATTTCCTCTCTCCAGTAAAAATCACTTACGCTTATTATCCTTACTATCATCTTTCAGTGAACGTCCATCTACAAATTCATTAACTTTTTTGAGACAAATCATTGGCATCCTAATCTTCTGATTCCCATGAAAGACTCACTTTCGAGATACAATTGCAGCTGCCCCACACTGCCAGTTACTGTATCATACACGTCTTAAAATTCTGTAATCAGCATCCACCAGGTGCCGTATCGCATTCAGCACACCACAGTCAGTCAATACAGACATCCCCAAACACACCAAGGCTGGTTTTGTCAAATGTTTTATTGAGTGTAGACATCTGGAGTACTGTAAAACATGCATTATCTGTAGATTCAAAAAGGAGCAAGCCACATTGTCCTCACTGTCAAACGTGTCAGGCTTGGCATACATGATGGAGATTAATGAAGTATCATGAGAGTAATATGGTTCCTGAAAAGCTTCTACAATTTGGAGTAGGGTCTTAATCGTTTGAAATGCAAAGCTGTTCACATTTAGTGAACTTGCATGTTCACTGGAGGTGCCATATTTTAATTCAAAACAAACAAGAATAATTTCACTGGGGGGGAGGGGAAGTTCCCTAGGTAGAAACTGTATGCTTTTTGTTTCCAGATATTCCATCCTAAATAAAAATTCATATGCTTTTTGAAGCAGCACAGTTTATTTCTGAGCAATGAACAACATCTGATATTCATTTCTTCTTGGGTTGTTGAGGTGTATTAAATTTAAAGAAGATAATATCTCCGTCCTCCACTATGTAATTTCTGCCTTGTTGCCTGTATTTTCCAGCAGCCTGTAAACAGAACAGACAAAAGAAAAATGGGTTATTTCATTAGACATTTTATAGTATTTTCAAATTGTAATTATTTAAATACATTTTGGTAAAGAAATGGTACTACTTCAGCCTCAGAGTTTGACAGCCACAGTACTCCTCAGTTTGACATAATTTGGTTTTACATACATATTAAATATATACAAAAATAATTGAACCTCCACTGAATCGGTGGTGCTTAAATGCCATCGGCATTATACAGTGGTGAATCTGTAATCCCTGGCAAGCCTTAAGATACAGGACACTAAAACAACTCTTTTCCCCCCGCCCACCCCCCAGCTTTCAGGCTTTCTTTTTCTTCATCTAAAGAACCTGCAGATGGCAAACACTGGCAGCAGGAATCTAAAACAGTGTTGCTGGAAAGGGCGAGCGGCAACAGTTTGCATCATGGCTGCATAGCTATTAAACTGGCGTATGAACTACTTCTGAGCGGCTCCAAAGGACAAGCGAGTACTGTCAAAACTAAAGATGGGAACACTATGTAAAAGTCACAACTGAACATGCCTCACGCTTCGAGCGGGGCTCTCTTGTCTGCTTGTGCCCAGATAATGAAGGACTGAGGAGCACAAAATACAGGCTCAGTTTTTCTATCAGAAATTTCCTTTAGAAGAAATTTGCTTCAGAAGGACAGATACAAGAGCAGATAGGCTGTGGAACCAGGATACAGGAGAAGGCGTATAGACCAAAGACATGAAAAGGAAATTCGTTATGAAAATGCTGTACTTGAGGAGAGCAGAAAATAGGCAAGGAATCTATTAAATATCAGTTCTCTCCGCATTAAAATTTATTATCATATTTTTCTATCTTTATCTCAGCGTAATTAAACCTAGTATCATAGAGGCTACAGAGAAGCTGCGGCATTAGGACTGACAGACTGGGCGGGAGGTGGTCTGCAGAAGCATTTATCTTGAAAAGTGATCCTACAATATGGAAAAGTTGAGAGCTTCTGCCTTAGTTCAATAACCATTCCTGTTTTGAAGTTTCCTCTTGCAGGAGAAAGTGCTTCCATGCAAGACCTCACTGTGCCATTATTCTCAATGACACTATCTCAGTGGTGGCATGCTAAGATCCCATTACAGGAAAGCTGTTAACTAATGACCTTAGTTGCAGTAGAACAGATCAGATTAATGGTACATAGTTAACTTAGACACCTTTCTTTCACAAAACCCGCTCTGTAAAGCAACGTATTTCCCCATATTGCTGTCTAGGAATTTAGAGGCTCAGTAACCTTGTTGCTGTCATTCCTTATTTAAGTGTTGTCACTAGTGATGCTAGCCTATGGAAAACTGCAGATAAAATAGCCTGAACGATAAATATATAGTGCAATAGTAATTGACCTTATCCCATACGACACTATCGATAAATAATAAATAGCACTTTGCAAATCTTTTTATATTCCACCCCCCTGGAAATTTGTTTAGACTATAAAAGGTTTACTTTCAAGTAGACTTAGTAGTTCTTTCCTTTGAAGATCCTAATAATGCTCAAAGTCAAGAGTAATTAGACTAATTGATGGCATAAACACTAATAAAATGGTGCTATAAAAATCATCAGCAAGCGTAAGCTGCAGGCGCAGGTACAGAGACATTTTACAGTCGAATACATTTATTACTCAGAAATATTTGTAGCAAGAACTGACCTCCACAAAGTAACAATGCAGATTTTTTTCGCACGCTATTGCACGCTGTCAAAGTGGCATAGACTTCTTTAATTAAATACATTTTGACACACTAATGCAAGTTTATGTATTTTTGTTACCAGTTTACAGTTAATTAAAGGTGACAGTGTTCCTTTAAATTCTCTAGAGACCATTTAATCCATTTCCATTGCTATCAGAAACACTGGTTGAAAAAATCAATACCCATTTGTGAATCTTGAGTATGTATTAAACAAGACACGTCTAACCAGTTCATTTGCACTTGAAAGCAGCCATCTGTAGAAGCCAGCTTTGCCTAAGCAGATATGATTGCTAATAATGTGATATCCCTGTAGACTACAAAGCCCACACAGAGCTATTCAGTGTATAGTTCACAGCACTGGCATTAAATTAGTTATGCTGTACTGGTGTTAGACACACACAAAATCAAACTTAAAAATCGATCAACTTGATAACATACAAAGCAAGCAACTCCCATTACCACTGTTATTTCAGTTGACTCCTAAAAGCTCCCAAATTTAATTTTGAAATTTACCAGCAATATAAGAGTAATTAGTATTGTGTATGGCATGAAACATTGTATTAAATGCAAATTAGAAAAGACTAGAGTAAGATAACACATTTTTCTAAGAGCAAGGTTTTGGGTTTTTCCTAACCTTGATTTAAAAACTGAATAACAAATGTAAATATGCTTGCTTTACAGATACTTCAAACCAATAAAAATTTAATCCTTAAATATAATTTGAACACGGAAGCCTGATGTCTAGCATCTCACATTGTGAAAAGCAAATAAAAATGTATAAGCAAAATACTTATAGGTTAATTTAAAAGGTGCAGCTGATGCAGCTTCTCAGAAAAACACTCAGATTTGAGCATCAAAAACTGTTGCTGGCAAAATTTGAATTTTGGTTACATAAAGTGGCTTCTGACTGCAGAATATTAGATTTATTTATAGCTGTGGTTTCACTTTACAACTACAACTCTACTTCCCTTTTCGTAAGGCAGTTCACATGCCGCAACGAACCAATTATACTGGGATTTTTTTTTTCCCTCACTTCCTGGGGTTCAAACAAACCTATTAAAGTCCCGCTGCTCAGTATGATCTTCCTTAGTGATACCACTGAGAATAAGCTGAATCTGAAATCATAGTTTTGCATACCTTTCAAGCTATCAAATTGCAAACAAAAAAAGCAGAACCTTTTAAATTCTTTAACACGTTATAGAAGTCGGAACCTTCAAGTACTGAGATTGATTAAATCAAACTAATGTGCTTTGTAATTGCAATTTTATAAAATACAAATCTTAATAAAGCATCAACAATGCCAAATGAGAAATCAGTTACGTATGAAATAAAGGGCAGTTTCTCTGCTTAAAGAAAGTGGAAACAATGCAATAGCAATGCAGAGAACAACAGCTTTTCTCATGGCATTTATTTGCCATGTACACATTCATTTCATATTTAATAACTTCAAATCAGATATAATTTGTCAGCTATAAGAAGGGCGCAACTTTGGGCACCCAATCAGTCTCTGCCCTCTAGTGTTGAGAAAGCAGATAAAACTCTTTTTAATAGAAGCATCACTACAAAGAAGCATGAGCTCAAGAAAAAAGTTTTCCATTAAATATCTTCACTGTCTATTCAGTAGATAGCAGTTAGGAAACTTTGCCTATTGTAATATATTTTCATGGACTACATACAACTGTTACTGGCACCCTGAGCAATCAAAGTAAAGCATAGCATTTTTGAATAAGACATCAAAGGGCGATTGAATTACATACTGAAACGGTAAATTTTAAGATTCTAATTATGCCTATCAGAGTCTAGGAGTGGAATCCACTAATCCTGGAAAAAAAAGTGGTAAATTTTTATAATACATTATTTTCTTAACCATTTGCATCTGACATTTGTAATAACTTCACTGCAAACTCAAATCAAGATGACACGTTATTAGAAGAAACAGATTTTCTGTGTTTCTTGCATTTCCTTTTAGAGGTGATTAAAAAAATCTGCTATCTCACCCTAAAAATTTGATTTTTTTGAAAACAAGTTCATTTTAAAGCTTATTAAATTCTGAATACTAACATGTAAATAGAGAGAAAAAAAAAAAACACTTAGCACAGTATTTGATCTTAAGTGTTGACATTTGTCCATAAACTATCATATCTTAGATACTGAAACAGTTGCATTCCTGTTCAGTAAGTTGGTGCATTTGAAATCTTTCCTAAGTAAAAGATGAAAATAGATTTTGGTCTATTGCTAGAGATAACTGTTAAGATTTGCTTACCATCAAGAACTTCTTCCCAGTGAAAAACAGATTTGAAATTGAAAAACTGCACGTATGGAGGAAGGGAGAAGAAAAAGATGGGGAGCTCACCTTGACAGCAGCTTCTGAACCTCCTTCTTTAAAATCTTCATATTTCATTACTTCAGCCATAATGAATCCCTTTTCAAAATCCGTGTGAATCTTCCCTGCTGCCTGAGGAGCCTTCGTCCCTTTCTGTCAAAGGAAAGACCGGAAGAAAATTAATTGCATTTAAGAAGATTGATTGCAGGGAAGAGGTTTCTGCCTTTTGATATGCTTTCAGGATCTGCTGAAACTTTGTTCCATATCAGTTAAAATGTCACACGTACAGCTGGGTAATTCTCAATAGTGGGACAAACAGATAGATGCCTTTGCCACAGATAAACCAACTGATATTAAAAAAGAGCAGCTTTGTTTTTCCTAATAGGTATCAGCAGTAGTATTGATTTTGGAAGCTATGATTGTGTTTTGTTGTGGGATTCACTTCGATCCCTAGCTCTCCACACAGAAAGTGAGGAAAATAAAGATTTTTTTAATAACTTTAAAATCTGAATTACTCAAGACTTTTACTTACATCCAAATAATTTCAATTAAATGATAACATTCATTGGCAAACCACATTTGTAATCAAAAATGATTTATGGATCTCAAGCCCTATGTATCAGCTTATTTATTTCAGAATAATTTTACTAAGTCCAATATAGAACAAAATGAGTATTCTGACCAAAATGTCAACAATGGAATCACTACAAAATAAAAAAATCACAGGCAACTATTATAAGATAGTTTATGTAATAGAGGGGAATGTATTATAACTGCATGCTTTAAATTACAAGGACATACATTCTGTGCACATACAACCATGGAGAGAAATTTGAGAAATAATGGTGACCTAAAGGCTGCTTAATAAAGCATGTTAAAGTGCTAAGGAGTCTGACAGTGTAAAGCACAGTTTTTACAATAAAAGATGTATTGGGTTAATATGGCTACTCACTGATGCTTACCTGACTACATATCTTTGCACATTAAATCAAAGATACTTACAATCAGTCTTAAGATAAACCAGCTTTCAAATTTCTAATAAGGAGCAAGCATTTCTCCTACTGAAACAAGTGGAGTTTCAGAATGTGCTTTTAAAAGCTATGGCAAGAATCAGAACAACAAAACTTCTGCTTTTATATTATTTTGGTAGCTATTTCAGGGACTTTAGCTGGCAGTCATCATGTAAAAGGAGAGGAGATGAAAAGGCTAGAGAAATAAACATGCTTTTAGGAAAATAAAAAATACAAAAATAAAACATATACACAGACATCTGCAGCAGTATTAATAAAAATATAAATTTACTGGAAATTACGTTGATTAATGAAAACAAATTAATTCCATTGAATGAAATTAAATACAGCACTGAAATTCACTGCACAGCACTAAATACACTGATGCAGAAAACAGCAGCTCAGTGACAGATTTGCACCTCCAAAAGTTGACATTTTGGTAATTTTTAAGGTAAGAGTTTGTAGCTACATGCATTTCAAAATCTTTTTATTATAAAATATTTACATTCAAAGGCAAACCACTACGGCTCAGCTCTCACTGTCCTCTGGGAATAAATTAGTTGCTCTCTATGGCTATAATCATTCTACATCAATATTTAAAATTCATAATATAATTTTAGGCATTACGTAAGTTCCCCGATAAACATATAAAACCACTAAAATAAACTAGGTCTAAATATTAAAGTCGGTAAAGGACTTGAATTACTGCACACTGATTTTAGGTTTTTGAGCCCAACTGTATCCATGAGGAATATAATGATGTTATATTGCTTTTATTGCTGAAAATGTAATCCGAGCAAAGCAAAGGAGGAATGAACCACCCGCAACCCAAACAAACTTAGTGAATACAAAATGAAAAGCAACATCAATTTCACTGCAGACAAACCCAGTCACACAGATTAAGCAAGCACAATACTGGTACGTCTTATCTCTGACCACAGGAGGAGGGTAGACAGATTCTACAGGATGAAGAAATTCAGACTATGTAATAGGCAGAATCAATTGTTACCTGCCTCAATCAATGCAGCTCCACTTTCACTGTTCAGCAGCTCACAAATAATTAAAGTTATCCTGGACAAAAACCTCATCTGTAATGACTAGCTAACCGCCACCATGACAAACTTCAAAGTCAGTGATATCAATCTGAATTCAATAGTGTGGAACTGGATATAGCTGATGAATAAGTATGAATCTTACCCTGATGGTCCATGCACGCACTTCATCTGGGCCTGCAGTGAAAAAGTATTCTAGTTGGAGTGCTGCATATCCAGCCTTAATGATCTTTGCTAAAGCACTGAAAAAAAAAAAAAAAGAATCCAATCCATTCAACATATACACATAAAACAGATAAATGCCCCAAGTAATCAATTTATATGGAAAGACATCACATATTTTGAAGATACTGGGTATACTTTTAAACACAGCAATAATGACAGTAGCCTTTTTCTTTGAACTCTCTTCAGAAGAGCTACTTTTTTACTGCAGCATCATAAAGACAGTATTTTGATTTGTTTATTCCGCAGGATACAGAAATATGGGATAAATTTAAATCACCCTATCACGCAGCACTTCGGGTCTCATGCAATTTTCAGGACTCCAGGTCATGAAAGCATAACTGTTTGACTGAAATTCAATATTGAAACAATTTATTATGGTTCTTCAAAAAAATTATGGCAAAATTTTCTCTACCGTCCCTACTCCCCATGGATGACGAAACAGTTTTGGTGATCATTCCTTCTCAAAAATATACATAACTAATACCTATGTTATAATTAAAACACTGTACAGAGATGACAGATGACAGTTAAAAACTTAATTTAAAATAAATCTTTTCACTCTGTCTCATGGTAAAGAAAGGAGAAGATTCTCTCTTTATAATGGTAATTACTCTGTCATTTATTATTCTATCAGCGCAAGCAATTAAATTACTGCAAGGAAATAGTTGATAATAAAGTGTAGGGAAAATGAATGCTAATTAACCTTTGTGTCATGTTCTCTTCCAGATACTTCTGTTTCTCCTCAGCACTCATATCTTGCAACTTGAGTTCCAAGGCCCCACTAAAAGGAATGACCAAAGCACCCGGGTCGTGCTTGTCCACCCACTCTTTAATTTTTATCAACCTGTAGACAACAAAGGGCACAACATTATCTTGTAGTGCATGCATGGCTGTACCACATTCATTATTATCAAGTAGCACATACATATTCATAAGAATTGCACGGTTTTATGATGCCATCTTTTTGTGTATTGCTTTCCAAGGTCAAGGCATTAACAGGCAGCAATTGCTTCAGGTGTACTCCATTAACATTTCACTGTTTCTTGGTTTCTGTTTGGCATTTAATCTATCAGAAATAGGCACAATTTGAGACAATAACTAGGTTTTTGGTAGAGGCTGAATACTTGCAATCTAAAATACTAACTGAATAAAACTTTGTAGATCTGTGGATGTACATTTTTGAGACTTCCAAGAGTGAGATTTATCAAATGTGGTAAAACTGCAAGTCTTCAGTTTTTCCTCCTCTTTTTTTTGTTTTGTTTGGTATTTGGTAGGGTTGGTGTGGTTTTTTTGTTTGTTTNCGTTGTTAAAGCATCTCAGTGGCTAGGGCAGCTGATACTAGCAGACAGAAAAGAACACTGCACTGTATGAACTCCTAGATAGCAAGCAGCACCTCACGTTTTCTGGCTATTGATTTTGGAGTATGCCATAGCTAATAAATACAGGGCCGTGTTTCTACTAGTTTTTCCCATCTTTCTAGCATTCCCCCAGGACAAATCATCTAGATATTATACTACTATTATTTTTTTAAAAAGAATCAAATTTCCTATTACTCTTATAACTGGCAGCATCAGTAATAATTTGCTGTACATCTAATTATTTTTTTTAGTTGAACTAAACTACAAATTTAGAGGTACAGATTTATGGTGCTAGTTTTTGAATGTTCAATATCCTATTAAAATTAATAAAATCTTTGCAGAAATAGCTGATGTTTAAACAATCTTTAAGCACAGACATCACATTCATGACTGCAAATATTATTCATTCTAAGGGAGACATTAATGAATTACCTGTGAGGACTTCAATGTTATTTATAGGGCACTATTTCTGAACAAGTGTGAATGGTAAGAATGACAACTCTGTATGCTCAGCAAGAAAAATTCAAGAGGCATGGAAATATTCCCTGTACACTAAGACAAAGTACAAAATACAGTACTTTGGGTGCCGTAGATGTTTCAGACCTGAAGCACCCACCATACAGCACAGGGTTTTATGCTTGCTGAGTTCTTTTTCCTAGTCCTGCTAATCTCCAGATTTAGACTAAGGTTTTAACTGCTATTATACTAAAGTGCTTTGAAACTGTGGCCTGCAAACCTTTAAATAATCAATGCAAATGTCACTTCAGAAAAAAATGAACTGAACCACAAGTTCATCAACACACATTTGTCAAAGAAAATAGCAGGGGATCAGAGCTATTATGAGATTAAGTGCATGGCCCACTGAGTAGGGTTTTAGATGGGACAAAGAATATAAAAGTTCACTCAACAGTTTTCACACGTTTGTTATATAAGGCTGGTCTTCTATCATTTACTTATATAAATACCCCATCAGTGGTTTTCAATCCTCATTATACTAATCTTTTTTTCCTCCAGTTATCCAATGAAAATATAGTCTGGTATCCAGGACTGATACTGAAACACTATTGCTTTCAGAAATCTCTGAACTGTAAATCACAATTCAGGTGCATTTCTGAATGTGACACGTGACATTTAACAGTACTTCTAAACCTGACATTTGTAGTTAACTAATTTATTTTGGCTAACAAACTGGATATCGAAGTTCAGAGTTTGTAAATGCCAACCTTTTACAGAAAATGTATCTAGAAATGGATCTGCTATTCGTAAGTGTACTTCAACATCTGTGCGTTTTTTGTTTTTTTTTTAAAGTATCTAACACTGGTCTCTAGACTAATTAAATAATGTACCAAGTGAAAGACAGAATGAAACATGCAAACTTGAAAAAGTGAAATGAGCGTGAAAGTAATGTCAAAAATTGGATTCAAATTCTGTTTGGTAAATATGGTCATTGTAACTAATAAACTAAGAACTACTGTGGAACAACAAGATAAGAAATAATTACTTTGGCTAAAACACCAATTCAGAATAATAATAGTCTTAGACTGTCATTTTAACAGCTTTTCTATTGAGTCCTTAGAGGGATTATTTGCATTCCTCAGGTATTCTATTGTACAATTCAGATGAATAAAGACTTACAAATCATTCCTCTACCGCCAGTGTGAGACTTTGATCCAGTGAATACACCATTGTACCTTAACTATAATTGGCAAAAAACCTGACAGTGTAGAGCATCACAAGCTTAATAACAAAGGAGAATATCTCAAAGTGTTGACAGATGATCTTCATAATGCAGGAGCAGAGCTGGTACATTTTAGCAATAAATGAGCACTGAGGTCTAAAGGTCTCTGAAGTGACTGACATCAGACCTGCTACAGCCTCACTAAAAGAATAAGGTACTGCATCCCACTCTGTACAGACAGTCGGGTTCTCTGCCTGAGTCTTTCACTTTTGTGACTTTCAATGTCACAGGAATTACTAAAAAGTACCAAGGAATTCCCCTAATGGTGATCAAAATAAAGAAAACAAACAAAAAGTAAATACTAAAATATAAATATTGATAATACGGATATATTTCTAAATGAAATTTTCCCCAAAGCAAAAATGCTGGACTAATAATCAATAAAGTAATTGTGCAAGTTTGCTTTCCTGTTAGGGATAACCAAGTGTGCTAAACAGAATAAAATTCTCTTAACAAATGGTAACAATTAATGTCAAAGTCTGTTTTATTTGAGCACATAATTTCTCCATGGAAATGCTGTATGTCTGTAGAAGGACAGCATTACTACACTCATTTGGGCCTTTGTTAAGATAAGCAAATGCTAGAGTATCTCTCCATTATTTCATGCTATACTTGATAATGAATGATGAAGGGTATTGGATTTTAGGCTGAGAGGAAAGACTATTAACACCTAAAAAAATCTTAATTAAAAACCAACCAAACAAAACAAACACTAAAATGTA
>VXBL01005128.1:934983-1006846 GCA_013400195.1 Aramus guarauna
GGGGGGGGGGGGGTGGAATCAGTAGAACTGGCAGAACCAATGACCATGATTAAGAGCTGAAACTATTTTAAAAAACAAGAAAGTGTTCAAGATGAAAACTCTTCTTGACAAAGTAAACTGAAAACAATGTACACACTAAAAGCAATTGAAATATCCTCTTTCCTAATTAGGTTTCTAAGATGCTGTTATTAGTACAGTTAAAACTAAATTCTGATTATAAAACAGAGCAGGCAGAAGAAGGGCTTATAATCATAGAATCTTCAAGCTTGGAAAAGACCTCTAAGATCATCAAGTCCAACCATCAACCCAACACTACCATGTCTACTAGCTTGATCTAGTAGCACTCAGTAATAACAGCAAGGGATCTCTCGGAGCATTTCTGGACATCCAACAGCCTTCCCCTATGGAGGTGGCTTGGTTCTTCCCTCCAGGTGGCTCTGTGGAAAGGAGGAGTGTGACAACAGCAACTACAGAAAGTTCCTGCATTGAAATTTGATTCTATTTGCCACAAATGGACAAAATATCCTGTCTGGAAAAAAATATAGACCCAAGAGACAGTAAGACAGCCATTCATTCTGTGATGGCAAAAAGAAAATCTTAAATGAAAGTTGAATTGAAAACTCAATTAAAAAGACAACTATATACAAACCTGACACAAGAACAAAACCAAGACAAGAACAAAACCAGATCTGAACAACTGGCAAGTGAAGGCAGCACTCAAAATCTGACTAGGGAAAATGGCCAAGAGGAATTAAGATGCTCACTTCCATCTAACACTGTTACTGTTGGCTGACAAAGAGGTAAGGAAGGACAAAAGCATGTCAGCATTGCTATTACTAACTCAGAAAAGCTGTGAAGACCAAGATGTTTTCTTGCCCCTACTAGCTTCCAAAATCTGACAGAGACATCATTTAAGGGCATTCCAGTTTTTAACTTTGCATCAGCCTGACAAAGAAAAAGCAAATGAAAGCAGCCAGTGACTTCACATGCAGAAGGGTCAGGACAACCACTAGAGTTAACTCCTGATATTAAATCAGGATGCAGAACAAACCCTGGAGTAAAGGTTTAAAAAAATGCAGACACTCACTAAGAAGGCCAGTTAGCAAAAAGCACCAGAAAGGGGAGTTGTACAGAAGGGAGTGCCTTCACTTTAAAATGGTGATGGTTCCTGAGGCAGAAGAAACCAAAACCTGCAGACAACCAAAATAAAGAGGTACAAAAGTTGCAGAATGTACATTAACTACAAATCGATATTTTACAGTTTCACATGAGAGATCCAGCTGGGAACAGAGACAGAGTTCAGATGGAAATCAGAAGTAGTGATGGAAGAGAGAAGCTGCTGAGAGAACTTAAGCTCAGTGAACACCTGCAAGACAAGATGATCTGAAAAAGTGACCCCTGAGAAGAAAGGTGTTTTGTGAAAGTATACTTTTGTACAAGCAAGACCAAAAAAAACCCCAACTAACTCATGGAAGAGAAACATTTGTTTTTCTGCTCTACACCTCAACTACAAGTGGAATCGGCAGAAACAAAACAGCATGCCAGGGAAGAAGAAAATACCAGGCAGCACCACAAGAAGGAAAAAAACAAATGTAGATAATGAGATAAGATCAAACTAAGTGATCAAAACATACAAAAGACTGAAAAAAGGATTTACACATAGGAGTGAGAACAAGAGGACCTAACAATTCCAACAGGCTCTTCTCCTTGGCAGTACTGAGCAACCCCAGATTTTCAAAACCTTCCAAATCAATCTGTTTAGTGCTTTGTTCCTCACTGTTGAAAAGCTTTCCATATGTGTAGCCTAAGCCACCTTTATTCCCATTTAAATGCATTAGTTTAACTGAGCCCATACACTGTGGACTGGGAATACACACTCCCTATTTCTTTACAGCAGCATTTTACATACTTGAAAACTGAGGTCTTTTTTATTTTGAGCTTTCCTTGTAAGCCACATATTACTTCTAACTTAACATTTTTCTGGACTCTCTCCAATTGGTCTAAAATTTCCTGAAAGCTCATGGTACGTAATGCACTCCCTCAGAGCTCTCAATGATAACGTCTTAGAAGCATAAAAAAAATAGCTAGAGGATTAACTCTCACATTTTTCAGGTGACTTTCCTGTTTATAAAACCCAGTATAGCATTTGCTTTTTTGTGACAGCACTGCAACGCTATCTCATGCACAGTTTATAACTTACTGTGTGACCCTGCCTGACTAGCTATTCTTAAGACTATATTTGCATAGTTGATTATTCCTGCATAAAATCCTTCTCGGAAGTTGCACCCTAGCTCTTTTTTTTCCCTAATGATTTCTTCTATTACTTGAGATGCTCCTAAATTCTGATTTTGTTCTATACATACATGGGCATCGCCTTAGTTTGGGGTCATCTACAGATTTAACAAGAATGTCATCCAGCTCATTAATGGGAATAAATAACAGTATTCAACCAGCAGCTGCTTCTGCAGATCTCATGAGATATTCTTGCATTTGGAAAGTGAACCACTGATAACTATGGTCTGTGTCTGATCTTCCAACCAGTCTTACACACTCAACTTTCAGTAGTTTCCACCTAGCCAATACATCCTATCTTGTTTATGAGAATGTTATATGGCACTGAAACCTTTAAAGGCTTAAAAATCCCAATATGTAAAGTAAAATTTTTCAGTATATGCAAAAACATTAAATTTATCACAAACAAAATAGTAGAGTCATCTGACAATTTAGACAAGTAATAGACAATATGAATTTGTGAATACAATTGGGTTGCTTCTAGGTGATTACAAGCAGTTGTATTGTTCCAACATTTTTCTTTATATTAAAGGAAAATTAATTGACTTAATGTCTTGTTTCTTCTTTCCTCTTTGTGGCTTTCTTTTGTCTTTTGAAGCCTCACCCATTATCCACACATTATCTAAAATGATGACAAATTAAGCAATGATTATTTTTTTTGCCCAGTCCCAAAATGTTCCACTATGAGTACCTCTTGATTTAGTTGGTTTGGAGGGGTGGGAGAGGGAAGATCTAATTTACCTAAGCGACACAGTTCATAAGTGATGTCCTTCCCTTCTGTTCTGTTAGCATGCAAAGACTCCACAAAGATCAGGTCCCACTGTTCTCAGTGCTGTACAAATATACAGATGTATATGTATTCTTATATAAATAAGAAACATTCACAGCCTCAGTAAGCTTTCATTCCAAATGTATATAATCAAAGAATAGAATGGTGAAAATGATAAAACTGAAGTATATAATAATTTTGTATCACAAAATAGGTCAGTGACAGAAGTTAAGAATAGGAAGTAGAAAGCAGAGGCGGTACTCTGTTGTAACACATTAACATGCTGTAACTCGTGTTGCTACCTGCCTTTTTTAGCATATCCCTTTCTTCTTGCACTACATAAAGAGAAAGAAAGACTAAACAGGAAAACATGAAAGAATAAAAAGGTACTTTCTTCCCCACCATGATAGTTTGCTTTTTGTGAAGATGACAGATCTACAGGTTTGGGAGTACCTGTTACTGACCTAGGCCATCCCATTTCAAATCATCAGTGATATTTACAAATTTCTTTTTTTATTCCTGGTTCCTAGATGGCCAGGAGGAACACAGCAATCTTTCAAAAGGCCCTTCCCACCTGCAAATACCTTCTAGTAATACTTCAGAACAAAAGTATTGCCTCCACATGCTGGGCTGCTCCCTGGCCAGGAGCCTCCTCTCAGCCCCCCCGGAACTCAGAACTTCATTTATTCTGTGCATCCTGAATGCTTTAAGTTCATCTATACCTTCATAGTGTCTGTATCCCCTCCAGATTTAGTCATTGCACCCAGATGAACTGAGAAGAGACAAGAGACCAACTCAGAAAACCTATGTCACACATTAGATGTTACTCACATCTCCAACACAGATTGACTTGAGCCTTGAAACATGCCGTGGAACAGTCCTTAAAATTCTTTACCACAACACTTTCAGAGACTTGTGATAGACCCCGTGATCTCAGGAATCTTATGACAGAATAGGTATATAAAGTATTTCATTCCACCAGATCTGGATTTCACACTTTTTAAATTCATTGTAATTTCAACTGATGCCATATGAAGAAAAGAAGAATAGAAGTTCCTGATCAACACTGTCATTTGCCATTTATTATAGATGGGTTTATAACTTTCCTTAACATTTTCTTTTGAAATGTAAGTAATCCCAGGCTCTCTGCCTCATGTGTGTCAAAGCAAGTTTTTCCAGTGCCTTGATCTCTATCATGGCCATTATCTTAAATCCCCTATAATTCTGCAAAATCATTTGTTAGATGGAGTGACTGGTATTGCACCTACTATTTTAGTTCATGTTGCATCCCAGATTCTAAAGAAACATTGTCAAAATATGGACATGAGCTTCTCATCGCACTCCTTATCCATCCAGATGTTATACTTGCTTTTCTGCTACCAGCTGCACGTGGAGCAGGGACCCTACCAGCACTCCCTGCAGGCATACTCAAGCTGTTCACCAACAAAAATAACCCAGCAAAAAGCAGTTTGGGGAGGGAGAGAGAATTTATTTCCTTCATACCACTCCTCTCCAGCATTTCTTTTAAGCTGGACAAATTAACTTTCCCATGTATCCTTACAACTGGTTGCGCCAATATAACTGAAGGGTGGTGCAGGAACAGGTGAAGACGGTTGAAGACAGGAGCACCTTAAGCTAGCCCACCACCCAAAAAAGAGCCATGCTATGAAGCCAGGTTCAGTCAGGAATTTTTGTGTTTATTATTTGAGAATGCTTGTATATGGCATAACTCCTGAGTAAAAATTATCCTGTATAAGATCACTTAAAAACAGATTTGTCAAGGCAGAAAACAATATTAGATGACGGGGGGTGGGGTGGGGGTGGGGGGGGTGTCAAGGCAATGCTGTGGAAATTCATATGAAAGCACTTCATGCCCTCAAGATATAATTCTGTTAACAAATTGTCTAAAATAATATGGCAGTAGTATACAGTTCTCAGTTATCTCGTCTAGAAAGCTACTTGGAGATATTTGCTATTTAATGGTATGTTAAAAACACATAAGGACATAACACTTCAATTACAACTTTATACTACTGACCGCTTTTTGAACATATGTCATAGAAAGGTTTGGCTTAACTGACATGAAACTTATTTATCTGTTTTGGGTTTGCAAGATGTTGGAACTGTGAAAGAAATAATAGCAGAGAACATGATACTACCTATAAATCAAGTAAAGGCAGTAGTTAATGGACAAAATACTTTTATAACTAGGAGAAATAAAGCATGCAGAATAGAAAAAACAAGTTGATAACCTACAACCAAGTTTTAATTCAAAAATATCAAGACAGCAGAAAGACAAACAGAAAGAGGTAAAATAATCCAGAATTACTTTTTCTGCTAATCTATATAGTGCTTCCAGTAAGAAAAGATTTTTCAGTACTCTATACACCAAATTCCATCTAACAAAAGGTCAATCAAGGTAGACCTATTTTAACCATTTGTAAGAATCATCACTCAGGAAGAATAAAGATCTTGAAATCCATTTTTAAAACATTAGTTTCTTACATAATTTTCAAGATTTCAGTAATATCTCTTTATCCAAATTATGGTCACCATTAAAGTGATCTAAACCAATTATGTCTTAAATAATAATGAAAACAGTACTACACTGCTGCTGTAGCACCTGCTGGTACGTGAAAGGCTTACAGTCTCTACTTCTCCTTGGTCTGCCAATTCTGAAAATTAATTCTGTCTTAAGTTAAAAAAAAAAAAAAAAAAAGATGGCTGTTGCTGTCAGCAAGGCTCAAGCACAGTCAAGACTGAAGTACTGATGAAACTGCATAACAATACAGACTGCAACAAATTGTGCACATTACGTTTCATAGTTACAGGCATAACAGGCTCCACTTGCCACACATACGCTTTGGACAGAAAAGATGCCTTCAGAAAGTCACATCTTGTCATTCTCTCTGCTATCATTTATAAAATGCAGAGTTTTGAAAGGTTATCTTGAAAACTATAACAAAATAATTTAACAAATGCTCATTCATAAACTATAGTAGAAGCAGCAAATCTCAGTCACAAGACTTATGTGCAAAAGGACGATGATTGAGATACTACTACAGAGCAGTAGAAAGAATCCCTATACGATAGTCAGGTTTACATTACGACATGATAATTTTAACTTTTGCCTCTTGACAGGGCTTATTATGTCACATGTAAAACTGTATTCTTACGGGTCCTGCACAAAAAAAGTAGGCCAATTCATATCAATGCTATTATAGAAAAGTCTCAAATATGTAATCCCATAAAACATTATAAAGCCATGCATGAATAGAACATTTGATCAGAAAAAATGTGCCTTAACAAGAGAAACTTTACATGAAACAACATGAACAACACCATTTTAAATTTATATTTTTCAATTCTTCTATGTACTGTGTGCACACAAGCAATTACAAGGCCATACTCCCAAACAAAAAAATACGATCTACATAAATCTCCTGTGTAACAAAATAACAACACGTGAAATAACACACTATAAAGAGTAACTGGAAATACATTCCACTAGTGCTAATTGAAAATCCTGCAATGATCAACACAAATGCAGACTACAACATGCGTTAGTTTTGGCTTTCGCTAATGTCACACGACAATGTAATGACACCTAAACAAACTGGGGCAGAATATTACACACACACCCCACCTTGTCTTAATGACACATCCTCTCCTGCTCACACATGATAGAGGGAGACTCCTTCCTCGCTTCTCCAGAATTAGTCTGTGTGATCTTAATTGCATAGCCTCTCCAGAGCACAAAATTCACATGAATGCTCTCTTCCTCCCTCCATCAGTTGTTAAAAAACTATGTAAGTATTAAAATTGCAAGAGTCAAATATTACCACAATAATAGCATTAGATTTAAAATAATAGCCACTGCTTATTTCCCCCGCCCCCTTGGACCGTTACCAAGTAAATACTAACATTCTGTGATCACACAATACTGAGAGTGACACTTAAAAAAATTTAACAAGACTAGTAGTAAGAATCATAGAAGCTGGCAATACTGCACTAAGTTGTGGGAGTTTTTTTTGATGAAAGAAAGATCAAACTTGTTATTAAGCTGGAATACGCTACTCAATAAATCAGACATTGACTTTAATATTTATCCAGAGAAAGGACATCATCTAAGCTCTCGGTGTAACAATGAAGTTATTTAGTTGAATGGTTGATATTCAAACTACAGCAACTCAAAGAACACAAGGCTTAATTTCAGACACCTGATTTAGATACCTAATCTCCTTCTGCTCCCTTCATAGTTAATGAAGCAGGAGGCTCTTCTGAGGGCAATTCAGAGCACTTAAATTAGGGCTCCTGTTCTCACTTTCTTCTTAAAGCATCCTCCCTCTCCCCTTTGCATAGGCTGCTTTAGGCACTTAAGGTCAGGGTTAATTTCTAAGATGCTTACATAAAATTATGTGGTGTGCCTCAGTCTTACCTCCTGCTGATACACTTCCCCAAAATACTGCCTAATAAATACAACAGCATATACAGTACTGTCATATGAACACATCCACATCCAAGTAAAGCACTAAATGAGTTAGGGACTTTCACAGTGTGCAAAGATGCCTTGTATGAAAGGCACTTCACTAATGTGAAAAGCTGTTACAAAAATGTTCAACTCTACAGACACAGTCTGTTTACCTGTCTAGACTGTGGTGAAATGAAAAAAAAAAAAAATCACAATATCTGAATTATCTACTAAAACATACCTGTCCTAGGGGAACACTAACTTTGATTTTTTTCAGAAGCAGGAATAAGTATCTGGATCAGTGTCTGAAATTACGCTCCATTTATCTCACGGACTGTAAAGGATCTGTTAGACATGAAGATTTTTATGGCTGAAAATGGAACGACAAAGTAAATTTCTGTCAGAAATACATACTCTTATTCTGTGGGTGGGTGTGTACAAAACATTTTTATTTGCAAACACAAAACTAAAATTTTATTTATTGTAAAACTACTAGTTTACCTATCTTCATTTTCTTATTGATTATGGAATTAGGATGCATTCAACGCCCCCAGCAATTTTAACAACAAAAAAATTATTTGACTGAAAAGAAGTTCCACCTTGAAGTTACAGCGCTCTGTAGTATGTTTTACCCTTACAAACACTAGCACTAACAATAATAGGATCAAAAAGCCTAACCTAAAATGCAAGCTACTTCAATTTTTATGGCTTGGTCAAGAAACCATTTTTCAATAGAAAGTCAGAACATAAGCCCCAAAACATACGAATTCATGTTCAGTCTCTTCAAGCAAAGAAAAGGTTCCATGTGTAGTGGCATACATGATAGTTGTCAACATAAATGAAAATGTTCATGAATAAAAAACAGGCTGTATAAAGAGCTAATTATAATATTACTATCAATTGCTAGCTTGCGCTTGCAAATCTTTCATATCATATAAATGCATTGTTTTTGACATTTCTCTGTGGCTAAACATCACATCATTTCACTTTCTCAAAGTACTTCAAATATGCACAGGATATACTACAAGGAATGTGGTCTGATCTACAGGTACACTGAAAAAGAAAAAACCTACCACCTAAGTGTGCATTGTCATTAAAAATTAATTTAAAACATTAATCAGCTCCCAAGTAAAAAAATCTAGACTTCCAACAGCCTCTATAAAATGATTTCTACTTTCTGTAAAACAGCAGTTGAAAACACTTCACCCAATCATGCAACTGAAGACTAAAATAATACATACACACAAAGCAATAGTGAAGTTGTCAATTACTCAACTTTCATGCAGATGTTTTCTTACCATTAAAATCACTGTTTATTTGCTTAAAGCAATCACTTACAGTATTTTAGCATGAGTTCTAAGAAAAGTTTCAGTAACCAATGAAAATCACCATTCCTATTTTGATCCTCAAATGGATTCTTCTTCTATTTTAGAAGTGCCATAGAATTTCAGTTTGGAAAAGGCCTGTTGAACAGGCAAGAGCCCTAGTAAGTAATATATGGTTAAAAGTAGACCTAGCTAAGGGAAAAATACTACAAAATCATAGTGGACAGTTATTCTGGGACATGATAGTCTATCCATTTCTCCACCAAGGAGTCACTTAACAGATACAACGCCATTTTAGACTTAGTATAGTTGAGCAATGACACCATCAAAGCAGGTATTATCATAGAAAATAACCTTGGTAAACACAAGTAATTTGGTTTAAAGCTAAAAATAAAGCACACCCTGATAAATTTATTCTCTCATTGACATGACATATGATTTTCTATGCAGGAAAAATAAATCTATAAAGTATTTGATAGTGTGCTGTGTGTGCAACTACTCATTCAGCTGGAGAAGATGGAGAAGGGGGTTTGTACAGGCTGTGTACTGAGTAATGCACTGGATCTATTAACAGGAGAACAAATCAGTGTTTAAGGACATTGTTAATCAAGTTTCATAAAAATCAAACTTAGGTCTGATCTTGTTTAAATACATTAATGACCGTGACACAAACATTAGTTGCATGCAAAGTTTACATTCAATACAAGAACAGGAGACATCTTCCTCAAGGAAAGTCATCATTGTCATCATCAATTGGAAGTGACATAGAGGGGGGGGATCACGATGGGTTAGTCTTCTTCAGAGCAACTCTAAGCCAATGCAACAGGGAAAAGGCAAATGTAGTCTACAGATCTGACTGGAAATGCTTCCCTTTGTTTAAGAGGACACATTATGTCTGCATATCAGGTATTCATAAAAACATGTAGAGTACTACGTGCAGCTGTGGTCAGCTAAATTCAGAACAGGTCTGAGATTATCAGAAGAATGGGAACCTCATGTAAATGACAGAGATAGAGAGAAAATTGATAATGTCTGCTTTAAATAAGTACTGGAGGTAAACACCAATTAGATAAGATACTATTTAATCTACAGAACAAAGCTGCCAGCATCACCAATGAAATAAACTAGCCATGGAAAAACGTAGACTGGAAATTAGCAAAACATTTTCAACCCAAGGCAGCAACGAGGTTCTGTGAACAGCTTCCCAATACTAAGTGCAAAACAATCAGCTACTGTTAAAAAAAACCCCCAAACTTAATTAATTTATGAAAGTCATTATATTGTGTTAGCTACCAACAATAACTGGTTCTGTACTGAATGCAGAGGAGGGATTACAGTAATTTAGGGATTACCATATAGTTACAAGGAAGCACTACACTTTATGAATTCAGAAGTACATAAAGGCTATGTAGAAATGCAAAAGGGGGACAAAGAAATCTCAATCTCATACAGATCAAGTTCCTACACATTTTGTAAAACCCAATGCTTCCACTGGGGAAAAGGCACAAAGAATTCAACTACCACATATCCGACTTGGCTGGAGCTAGCCAGCAGACCAGCAGCAGTGGGCTGGCAGACCGACCATCATGCAAAAAGTCTTCCTGAGCCACAGAATATGATTTTACTTGCTGTTCAGTGCACCATGTCACTGCTTTTTAAACAACGAGTATAAATTAGGAATCACTGTTGTAAGGAAACACGACTCAACCTCTTGGAAAACTAGACTTCCTGAGTTCTGCTCTTCCAAAAATTAAATGTAATAAAGGTCAAAATTAGCCCATAACACCATGTATAGTTACCAGTACCATGAGAAGAGCACAGGCAAAACAGAACAGGTGGCCACAGTACTTGTAGCACAGCTTGGCAGTAAGTCATTTCAAAATTTGGGCAAGGTACACATTTTTAAAATAGCACTAGTGAGAACACTGGAGTTCATTACTCTAATTGGTCAAATGAAGAAAATTAAGAACATTATCGAAAAATGTGTGAAAATTTTAATGGAATTTTCTTACTTGGCATCACAAAAAGAAATCTAAAACCCAGTTCTCCATCACCAAATTTCCAGGCATGTAAAATGCCATTAACATAAAGCCATACTTTATGCTCCTCATCAGTACCAAATTTTGCTCCAGAGGAAGAGAATCCCATCATCAGAAGTCTCCTATCCTACGCAACCCTACTGCATCCTCAAGAGCAAGCTTGTCCTTTGGACTGAGCAAGACAAGGTTGGCTGTAAAGGAAAGGGAGCCATTTGGTACATCCATGAGCAGACAACCCTCTGGGCCAGGACATGGATTCTGAAATGCATTGGCAACCTTCATTCTGACATTTTCTGACTTCAAAGTGTTTCCCATTACAACATTACAGTGTATTAAGACACTTGCTATAGCTGTACCTAATTTCCAATTTCTAAAAAAAGCAACCAATAAACATGTTAAATTTTAAACTGAATGTACTCATTGCATATCCATTACACAAACTTGTCTTTGAGCTAATGGCACTACAGTGACTATTCGCCTCTTCACAGACTAGAAGCTGCGAAGAGGTAAGGCCTTCTGCTATGGCACAGATACTTGCTAAGAGCAGAGAAACAAAAGGACATAGTACCTCTGAATTTCATGCTGTACTTTGTAAGGAGAAAAATCTAGTAAGTACAGTCTCTTCCACCCCTTCTTCCTAAAATACAGCCACCTTCTCATCCCATCTGACAGTTCTTCACGTTTTGTCAGTCTTCAAAGCTTTCCATCCTGGTCCAACAGCTCTTTAGCAAGAGCCTTTCAAAGGCATTACACCTCTTCATTCAATTCGTGCCTCCCTCCTACCCTAGCTTTTGGTCACTCCCACACTCCTACTTCCTTTTATCTCATTTGTGGGGTTAACAGTTCTGGTCCTGGCCAGGGACCCACCTCCTACTCAGTTTCCTTCATTCCTCAACATACAGAGGTACATTTGGATCAGAGGCACTTCCAAATTCCTGTTAGGTCTGCTCAATTCTTAAGTTTGGTAACAGCTATTTCAAAGAAAAATTCCTTAGCTGTTGTGCATCTCACAGTATTTAGCACTACATTAAATATTTGCCACTGTGCTTGCTTACATTTTGTTTAAAAAATAAATCACACAAATACTGAAATTTAAAAATCTGTGTTCTGCACAAATCCAATGCATTGCAATGATTTTTCCCACTAGAAAGAGGACAAAATAATTATGTAATAGGCTGAAATGAACTAGGCTCAGGAACAAAATACCAATTTAAAAGAAAAAAAACAAAAAACACACACCCCAATCCACTATATAGTTGCATAAGTACCAGAGTCACAACAACAATTCAATAAAGGTATTATACCTTACCAGATAGACACAATAATACTAGTTTTAAAGAAATATTCAATACAAGTCCTTCGATAGAGTCTAGAAAAGCACAGAACATACAGTTGTACTTCCAGGGCCTCCACTTATCAGATGAAATCTTTTTACATAGGCAAAGGACAAAAAAATGGGAACCTAAACAGAGCAAACTGAAACACGTTAAAGCTACCAATCATTGCGTCTTTCCTAGAAAGAGAAAAGATGTAGTTAATAGTTTCTCTAGTGTGTTCAGAGTTATTGTATGCTGTACTGTTGGCACATGCCTGTGGAGCCCACAAGAAATGCCAAGAGTGCAGGAGACTTGATATGACTTAACATTCTAGTCATAGCTGCACATGTCCTCATTTTGCTATTTACCGCCAAGAAACCACAACCATACATTACATATCAATCAGAAAGAGGATATATTTAATTTTTTAATGAAAATAATGCAAAGTATGGAACTTCACAGCCATGAGATGCATAAAACAGAAGTATTTCCCCAGCTCTACAGCAGTTAGAAAATACTACATAATAACCCGTTAGGAGAAAACACTTACTGGATTTGAGCAAGACTTATATGCTACCATTTTCAGAAAAAGCACAACACTACAAATGCATTCCATACATTTAGAAGCAACCCAGAGCCAGTACTATAGAAGCTGAAGGTACCGCTCAATGCAATGATTCATAGTTTCCCTTACAGAAAGATTCAGCAGTTTTCAGTCGAGACCTTTATTCCCTCTCTGAATAAATGATGCCTGAAATTTTTATTCTTGTTCTAATGGAATTTCAATGGCCTTCACTGCAAATCTACTGGAAATTTTCGCATATTAAGTGGAAAAAATTAAATGATGTTAACCACATTTTAATGTGATTAAGGCTGACAGGGTCATTATTTCTGCTAATCACTCAGTTTAAAAAGCTCAAACAAAACTTTGTAACAGCCATTTTTTCTGTTTTTCTGTGTCTACTGTAGTTGAGAATTAAAGCCACTACAGAATATGAAACACAGTATATATCATAAAAAGGATATATCAAGTATTTTCTGCAATTTGTATATGTATTTCATTATAATTAATCTCAAGATTAAAAAAAGAAGGGGGGATCAATCTTGCAATATGTATACTCCTTTATTTCTTTTTGTCTTCCTCAATCAAAAGACAAAATAGAACAAGAGAATCTCTCTCTCTTCCTATAGCTCCTATTTGCTAGTGAAAAAGAAAATATTTCTGCATGCCTTTACTGTGAACCAAAAGGTATGTGTAATCATTGAAAATAATTTCTTAGAAAGTGTCTGCTGGGCTCTGCAGTACGGAGCTCTGCTTGTTACCCTTTAGGTCGGCATAAGCTGGAAAATGGGCATAAAAAAGTGGAAGAGAGGCAAGTAGCAATGATGAAGAGCAAACAGTATATAGTTTTCACAGTGTCTTGTAGTTTCCTCTCCCAGAGGATCAACAATAGAACAGAAAATTAAGGAGACCACTGCTACAGTCACTGGCTCAGCTTGAGATCCACAGCCTTACAGCCAGCCGTGCCCGCTCTTGCTCTAAGGTCTGCCACTGACAGTGGCACTGAATCCCGATGGAGCAACTCCCCAAGATCAATAACAGAACACAGAAGCCTTGAGGGTGATTGAAGAGGGTGGAAGGACTTAAACTAAAAAACAGACATAAGTTTGCCTCATTCATACTACCAGAGTAGAGGGGGATGTTGTTTGTGGGATTTATTTTTTGTTTCTTTCTGGGTGGGAGGAGGCTGTTCAGAGGGGCTTTTTTTGGCTTGGGTTTCAGGCTTCTTGCAGGATTAGCATCTTCTATAAAGACCACCACGGTAATGCCTATTGCTTGCTTAATCATTAATACCACCCTCTGTGGATCTTCATTTCTGGAGGACCTGTACCTCTCATGCCATGTCATCTCTCTCCTCACAAACCCAAAACTTACAGATGATTAATCAAAAAAACCAACCAAACAAAAAAGCATTTCAGCATCTAAATTCATTTTTCTACAAAAGCAACTCTGTTTATACTTAAGTTACTTTAGAAGAGAATGAAAGTGCAGACTGATTCACATTGATCATTCCCATCTGGTTTAATGATACATTTCAACCTTACTGAATCACTAAAAATAAAAACTGTATTACAGCGGCTTCTTGAATTACAAAAAACATTTTAAAAAACAGTAAGCAAGATCATTACCTTCCTAACCTTAAAGGACGTAAAACTTATCTGACAAATATTTTATTTCCTTCCCATTCCTTGGCAAAGTATGCAATCACATACACAGGGACTTTTAGATCTACTTCATGATTACAACAAAAAAATGCTGAGAGAAAAAGACAGTAGTTAGTCTTCTGTGAAAAGACTTGTGCATGATTTTTACTTCTATCTTCATATCTAGCATGTAGTGCTAACACTGTATTTCAACAGCCAGCAGTGGTTTTTTCCTAAAGAACATTTGCTTCCCACCTCAATACTTTCCATAACAAGAAAAAAGAAAAAAAAAAAAAAAAGTCCAACAACATTAGATCATCTACTACTAAGGAACAAACTACGTTAACATCAATATCATATTACAGCTGTAGTTTGTGATGTTCTCAAAAAGAAACATTATTGGCATTGTCAGACTTTGTAGTTTTAGTGTGAAGTCATGCACTAGTGCATCAACTAACAACCTCACTGAATTCTTGTGCTCATCTAAGAAGGGACCCTGCTGAATGTCCTAATGCATCTTATTGTGAATCTTCAGCAAATAAAACTTCATATATGAGCTCATGATGTGCTTTGCTGCTGGAAAGTCACAGGCTCTGTGGGAAGCTTTTTATCTTCCCAGCAGTCAGTTCTCTGAGAACATCAGTACAGCTACTGTAGTTACCTGTAGATTACTTGTATTTTCTCACATCTGTGTCCAGCAATCTAAACCATGATGATAAAGGGTCATTAGGTTTTGAGTGAGGAAGGGGATGGACTAGACAATTTGCTCTGATAAGCTCCTTGTTGTGAGCGCCGGTTTAGAATGTGAAATGCAGGGTTATGCACATTCTCAACTCAAAAATCAGTGCTCTCAGAGCATCAATTAAAAATCATACTCAGCCCATCTTGAACTACACGAACACATAATACCGGAAATTTTTGCAATTAACAATATTGCAATAAAATAATTCTGTCATGGTAAGAAGGACATCAACTGTCTATTAGCCACAAAAGAATTCAGGTACAATTACTAAGATAACTGCTGTTTGGAGCACAGCAAAGCAATTTCCCACAGTGGGACTTACAGTTCAATTTACCAGTTGGGCAAATATTTTGTGCTCTGTAGTGGTCTACAGAGTTAACAGTTACCTGTAACATTTGAGCAGTGTTATACTTGGAGAAAACTTTCTTCAACCCAAACAAGTGTTTCAGCTTTATCTGTTCCCATGAATACATGTTTATTCTGACCCTGTTCTAAGAACTATTTTAAGGCTTTTCAATTAACATTAAATGCAAATTTATGAAAGGAGTCAATGGCTCTATTTTCCCATTCCAAGCTACTCACAATGAGGTCTTGTAAGGATAGGCTACTTGGAAGAGGGATGAGAATAAGTGCCATGTCACCTATAAAATTACGTTAGTCCTCAAGTAACTTGATGCGGTGGTAGCAGGCTATTTTTCCTTATGGGGTATTCTTAATTCCGTAAAATAGTAAAACAACCAGTCATGAGTTAGACAATACTGTCACAAATGGAGACGCACGTATTCACAAATGGAAGAAGTCTGCGTTTTCACATGTAGCAAAACCTGACTGTACCATGAACACAGTATACAGTGAGAATGTTCCACTGACATGGTCACTGAGAAAGAGCTGTAAGAAGCCTTTAAAATATTTACAGTGAAATGTTGTGTCAAACTCCAGAGAGTATCATGGTATTTTTAGGCAACAAATACATGGAAAGACAAAGGAGCCAGAATATTTCTTGGTTAACATACAAGTAATCACAAGAAATTCAGAGACTTTAGAGTATGGAGAATGTAACTACTACATTTCCTTCTTTTCAAAATTAAAGATTAAAATAATTACCATTCAAACACTAACTCATTAGCTTAGATAGTTCAAAAAGGGTTTTTTTCCATTGCCCTTGCAGAGATGATGATATCCTGCTATGTTGCTTTTCAGTCTTAATTTCAAGTCAGTGAAGAAACCCAGAAGATGACTGATATTTGACACAAAAAAATTAGGTCTAATTCCAAAGCAGAATAATAGTAACAATGCATGCTCATAATGGATTTGCCACCAAGATTCCAAGACAGCATTTGAAAAACAGCTTTTCAATTTTATCAGTTATTTTTATTTTATACATATACATCTCCTGGTTCTGACTTCTGCAAGAGGACTAGCTACATAAGCCACACTTTTTTTTTTTTTTATTAGTACATGGCCTTTAATGAAAATGCAACATTTTGAGAACTAGCATTAAGAGTCTGCATCATCAGAGAAAATGAATCCTTAATAATTATTCATACACCAAGTAACTGTAAACCCAAATCATTTCAGAAGACCTGAATGTGTCAAGAACTTTGACAATTATGACTGGAGCCAGGAAACTGTAGCACTGCAGAATTTCTTATGAATTTTTCTAGTTACTTTTTATAAATGCTGTCCTAGATGACAGCTTAATGTGTACCACATGCAATATTTATTCTTCTTCAGTGTCAGACTGTCTAGCCATCCAAGGGAATACAAAGAATGTCACTTATTAGGATAAAAGCACAAGGAAGGTAATCAAGGACATATGTAACATCAGCCAATCATGCCCTATTTCAACATCCTATTCCATTCATAACAGTTCAACAATTATTTGCTTACTGATAACTTGCTTTCAGGCTGTTTGTGTTCCCCATAATGGTGGTTTGCATTTATTTTGCTCTTTAGAATTGGACACTTGCTGTGCCATGCATGTTTGTCAAAACTTTGTTATCTTCTGTCAGAAATAGCTTTAGCATATCAAATCATTTCTGTTTGTCAGAAATTACTAATAGAACAATCTAGTTACCTTCTATGTCAATAGGGTACTAACATAACTAGAAATCAGAAACAAAAGGCTATCACACGACCCCACACTACTGCAAGGCAGGCACCTAACACCATGCTTCTGTTTGATATACTTTAAGCATATAGCTGTATCTTTATGGACAGAAATTAGACTTTGACCAGAATGGAAAAGTATTTCAGAAATGCACTGTATAAGCACGAAGACATTAACCTTGTTTTTTAAGCCTGAATAACTAAATTCCTTACTAGTCCTCCATGTGTCTCTACCATATTTTTATTTTACCAAATGCCTATATGGAATACTTGCAGACATCTTATCTGCTGATTTCAATCTATCTGATGGATCGAATTATGAAGAAGAATTAATTCACAAAAACAAGTAGACACAGGCAGATAGAGGGAGCCAAAGACAAACATTTACCCTCCATAAAGTTATTTTTAAATAATAATAATTTAAAAAATCCTATGGGAAACTGAACACGCATGCACACTTCATTAATCTGAGTATTCTGGGACATAAAGATTTTATTAAATAAAAAACAGGTATGATTTAATGAGCCTCTGAAATAAAACATAAGCTGGAAGAACCATCACATGTTTTAGATCGACAACATTGTGCAGGTTTTCAATGTATTAGGTGTAAGATTTTCTTTCTTTTGTTTGTTTGGTGGTTTGTTTGCTTTGGTTTTTTTTTTTTTTCAAATAAAAGTCATTTGTTTGGATTTAAATACATTTTCACTTTGGAAGTGTAACACTGTGCCAGTGCATGAGAACAAGAGACTTGATATACAGTGAATCTGATTAATGTATTTTCATTGTTCAACTCGATGAAGTACAAAACCAGCACACGCACTTACTTTCTTTCAAATACTTATCTTCTAAACATCTCTTCAGGCTTTAGAAACTATTGCCAGAGCACAGTAAATCCCAAATATTAATTTTATTTAACTTCTCTTGAAATTAACAATAATTAAGGTCAAGCCTTGGTAATAAAGGATAAGATATGCGTACAAAATGTCTCATTTGACAGTTCTTCCACTAAATATATATAACCTACAAACTCTCCTCTCCAATTTAAACATGAAGAAGCATCTAGTCCTGGTTTCAAAACAAGGATACATGGTTCTATTCATTGTAAAACTAGTGACTATCAAAATTTGAACATTAGTCATTAGTCTTAGTCACTAGAAGAAACTGAAGTTGTGAAAATAAAATACTCTGCCAAAACTTTAGAAGGTAATAATCTTTCTGGGGAAAAATAAGCAGCTAAATGAAAACATGTTTCCATATATTTAATACGTAAAATTGAGCTGTGAATAACCACAATATTAAAAACTATTTTTAAAAATCCCAAAAGCAAATAAAATGCATCAGATTCAAAATAATCAATGAAAAATGTGTCTGTCAATTGTGAAACAAAGAATTTACTTCAAAGCAAAAGTAAACTTGAGAAAAGAGTGCCAAAGCCACAGCAGCCTATATTTCCAATTGTATAAAAGAATCTTCCTTATTAAACTTTTTTTTCTATTTATAATAAATGGGCTTTGATTGGCTGACGTTCCCATTTAGCCCCTCTTTGTACAAAGTAGAGCAATAATCCATAGAATATTCCCCCAGAGAATGCAGATGCTGCAGACCATTCACAAAGAACAACTTCTAGATGAGTATTGTTCCCAGACCCCGTAAATATCTCAAATATCAACTGCAGTGAGATAAAGAATGGTGGGTGAAATAAAATTAACTTCAAGTATGAGAACTTAAAGAGATTAACAAAATTCTCTAGCATGTGACAGAAATAAATGTTTCAAGACATGATTAGACAAATGCAATAAGCAGAATTTTAGAGGTACATACACGTACTTGTTTGCAAATCAAATACACCAATACTGAGTAACAGATCATGAAAGAAAAGTCACTTACTAATTTGGACATTGTTTAAGAGATACTATTATAGTGATACTGATTGTAACACCCAATCCAAATCCATACCAATATTTTTGCAAAAGCAATACAAGTAACTATTTCAGAATTGAAGACAATATTATCAGACAGATTTTTGCTTAAAAAAATTCTAAAATGAAAGCTCATTACCAGTTATTACAACTGTTATTGTGTCTACCATGAGAATGAAAGACTGTCTTTCCTCTCAAAAATCACCAGTTACAAGCAGCAAGGAGGTACCAGATCCTAACACAAAGAAGGAGCTACTCACATTGCTCCCACCACACCAAGTGAGACCACACTCACCTCTCTACAGGCATGCCACACCCTTCCTCTCTATCTTCCAAATTCTCAATAGGACCCCCACAAAAATCATAGAATCATAGAATGGTTTGGGTTGGAAGGGACCTTAAAGATCACCTAGTTCCAACCCCCCTGCCACAGGCAGGGACACCCTCCACTAGACCAGGTTGCCCAAAGCCCCATCCAGCCTGGCCTTGAACACTGCCAGGGAGGGGGCATCCACAGCTTCCCTGGGCACCCTGTTCCAGTGCCTTACCACCCTTACAGTAAAGAATTTCTTCCTAATATCTAATCTAAATCTACTCTCTTTCAGTTTAAAACCATTAATCCTCGTCCTATCACAATATGCCCTTGTAAACAGTCCCTCTCCAGCTGGTGGTTTTGATGACAGATGACAGTACTGATACGGCTGTTAGTAGCCTAGTCTTCTCCAAAATCTCTGAGGACCTGTTGATGGGGTTGCATGGATGATGTTCAGGACTAACCACTCTGAACTGGGACATAAAGTACAGAATCTGGTTCTCAATATAAAAGCTGCGTAAGTTGCTTACCCTCCACCTTTCTTCCATTGTGTAACATGTGAAAAAAACCCACTTGTTTCTGCTTCACTTTTACCACTTCAGTGTTTAAGTCTTCACTGGCTTGCAGTACTATGAGAGATGCTTGTTTTCCTAAAGAGAAGCTAGTCTGAATCTAAAACCACATGCCACCAAAAGCAAGGTGAAACACTCTGAAGCTAAAAATCTCTCTTGAGAGTATCAAAAGAAATCTAGCCACTGAAAGTTCCGAAACTGATTTAGTTGCCAGTAATACTAATACAGTAAAACTATATAAAACTATACACTGTCAAAAGCTACGCTCTAACCTTCAATAAATAAGAGGGAAGCATTCTGAAGAAGAATTGATTCAAAGAACTAGAAAGCTGCATTCAGGCAAGCAAGCAGCACACTGCTTAGCCAGCTAAGTCTGTGACAGCAGAGTTCAGTGAAAGACCAAAACTACATACAACATACACTTAAATCACTCCAAGCACATTTGGAAAGCCTTTGAAAAAGAAGATTGACAGAACATATAGTTTCTTTATAGACATCATTCAGGAGATAAATCTCTGATACAATTCCAGAAAAAGGAAAAAAAAAAAAAAAAAACCAAACCTCACAACACAATGACTAGACAGTACCAATATTTTTATGGGGTAACTTGATTTTAAAGTAGAGAACGTTTCTCAAAAACATTTTATCTGTGATTTCACCAGCACCAACACTTCTAGGGAAACAGTACAGAAAGCTGAGGCATAAGGCACAAGCTTCCCAAACAGTGGAAAGTAAATAGCAGAAAACTGAAGTCGGCCCTTTACACATCATAGTGGGAAGAAAGAAGAGCAGTTATTTATTAGTCTCTGCTTTCTCTGTATCCACTACACAGTAACAAAATCTATAGTCAGATATATCTCTGCATCTCAGGTTTGTTTCTGAGCAGTTTAAGCACGCTTCAGTTCTAAACAGACTGAAGTTTGAAAAGGATGTTGCACCTCATGATGCATCCAGAGTCAGGAACACCTCGCATTGCAATGATTTTGCAACAAAGTTTGCATCGCTGTCTGTGACAATGTCACCACATACCATTTTCCTGTGGAGGTCCAAGTGTTTAAATAAAATATCACACAAATTACTTGATCCTCTGAACTGCCATGGCAGATTTAAAAAAGTATTGTTAGTAGGTAGCAATTCATAAGACTACACAAGCTGACTATAAAACTGGTGGAGTATCTGAACTCAAAGCTGTGGTTGTTCAGCGTTACAATGGCACCCACAGAACTATGTATAAACAGCTCAGGAATTATGGTGATGACAGCCAGAAAAATAAAAATACTGAGAAGAGCATCTGGAGACAGAAGAAGAAAAGGAACTGAAGATGGTAAGCAAAGCTGAATTGTTCAAAAGGAGGTTTGGTATGACATGCAGCTGGTAAGACAGGGATCATACACACAGCAATGAAGTTGAAAAGTTACTTATAGCTGCTTTCACTCAGCACAGCCTTACTGGCTTGAAGTGTTAATACATAGTTCTTTTGCATTACTCTGATAGTATAATCAGCTTCACACACACACAGATGCTCTCAGAGAATACGAGAGGCTCGCTGGGGTATGGCTGTGTTGGGCTGGTGGTTGGTGTTGTGGTATGCTGGGCTGTCATCCATCACTCACAACATTGCAGAAACTGTTGTTCATTACTCTGCTCATTCTGCTCTCTACAGTCTGCAGCCTTTGATCAGCAGTAAGAATAGCTTGAAACTACCTTTACCTACTCAGGACAGGCTTTCCCAAAAGCCAGGAGGTTCCCCTCCACCACCATCACCCTTTTTAACAGTTGCAAGATTCAATATATCCTAAGTAAATTATTAAGACTTTATTTCCTGACTTCACAACCTACGCTTTAGCTATTTATAATTCCCATGTTGTAACCAGGTGGACCGACATTTTCTAAACCAGCTTCACTATACAGCATAGCCCATTTTTAAAACAACCCAGAAACATTTTATTTGAAAAATTTTACTGTCCCAATGCTTAGGAGCCAAGACTTTACGTTTGGCACACAGCAAACTTGGTATCAGAAGAAACCATCACATTTGTGCAAAACTACATCCAAATTAAAAATTCATGTCCTTAGTGGCAAAGCTGCTCAAATTTAAAACTGAAGAGCCTCAGGGATTTAATCTCTTCCTATAATCCACAGCACCCACATGCAAGTGGAGCACTGGAGTGAAGCTAGACTTTTCCTGCAAAGTGTTTTTGTATCTGGGGCAAGGTTACACAATGGAGCTGAGAGCCGGGACCCATCTTCCCCGTGCTTAGAGACATGTCCCCAACACCTGCTGTTACCCAAACATATGCATTCACATTCAGAGGGAGGACTCCAGAGAGGGAGGCAAAGGAAAGGAAAAGGAAAGCAAAGCAGGAAGCCTGGTGAAAGGAATCATCCAGACCAAAGGAGTGGACTGGAACTAAGCCAGCAAGAATGGGATGAAACCAGACAAGAGGGAGCGACAATCTGGCTAAGACCCACAGAGAACGCATCAGCTAGGAAAAGGGTATGGAAAAAAATTTTGGATAGGCAGAACAACTGAAAAGTCACTGGAATTGGTAAGAGAAAAGACTACAAGAAGTCAACTGGCAATGTCAGGCAAAGGTGCTGGAAAGAAGAGAGACTGCAATTAGGGTGATGGATGAAAGTGGAACTTGTAATCCTTAATTAATTTGTATAAAACATAATAAAGCATAACTGTTAAGCAAACAGTATGCACTATCCCCCTACCAAAGTAGGTAGGTGCTCTATGGAAAACACATGCCATCCTCTAGCTGGAACAACCTGAACTGTTAGGTACTCTGTCTCAATTGGCAGTAAAGGTGCAACAGGAAGCCTAAATTCTGGATCTTGTTAACTTCGAGTATCTGACTTCACAACTTGTGTGCGCAACTCCACTTATACACAGATAATATAAATCATCTTTTAATACTTTTAGAAAACATTTCAGTTGTAAGGCAGGGACAAGAAGTGCCACATTTTTAAAATTATAAATTTTCCAAATCTGTACGCACAGAACACAGCCTTAAAATCATTAAGCAGCTATGTCAAGAAAACATCCCAATACCATGATGGCATTACAACTTATGATTTAAAGAATTCTACATCAAATACATTCTCAAAAATATTTATAAGAATAAAACGGATCTGCCTAAACATCCATGACTGTATGACCTATAGTATATTTAAATATAAACTTTATGTAATTCAGAAAACAAAGATAATTCAGAAGCTGAAGATAGAGAAAACTGCATTCTGCCCTCACTCAAGTATCTTGCTACACCAATAATACACTGGTACTTGCAAATAACTGTTTGCTCTAAAGGTTGTAGCTGGTTTAAGACTATATCCCACATATGAAAGTGATGCAATTCTGATTGTCTCTGCACTGCAGAGGTTCATTAACAGCAGCAACCCTCCTTTTAGAAGGGGAACAAGTTCAAGGTATTTGATCCAAATGGGAATTTTTGGGGGGTTTAGAAAAAATTGCATAATTCATCTATTTCAGACAGCATTTGGAAAGGGCTGAAACCTGGAGAATGGAAGGAGATTGTGTTTCGGTGGGACTAAGATGGAGCTGTTTCACACTTCTATGTAGTCACCATATTTCTAGTTGTAAGAGAGAGAGAGCTGGCCTGCAGCTGTTCTTTCCCCTTCGCTTGATTTCCTGTGAATTTATTTACTAAGATTCTTAAATACATATATCCTTATACTGCTTGTTAAATCACCTTTTGCTTCAAGGTATGTCGTGTTAATATTACCATTTTTATTAATTTTTGTTGCTTTCGGTTTTTAAAATGTCTTTTTGAATGGTCTCAAACCAAAATGCAGGTAAAATGGTAAGGAAGAACTTTCACTCTAATTTATTTATTTATTTACATAGAGATCAAATATTTATTGCTAACAAATCTAAGAAGTGTCTGTACAAAAATGTCTCTCTAGGTCTTCTCTAAAAATCAGACATTATTTAAGGGTGGAAGGGGAGGTTTGGGAGTATAGTTTGTTGTTGTTGAGTAGCATTTCTTCTCCTGTCTCAATCCTTTTGCTCTACCAGCATGTGACATTGCCTTGCTCTTTTGCTAAGAGAGTGAGCACACAACTATTAGACCTATTCTACCACTGGGCACGTACCCACAGAAATACAACCAAGAACACCAAGTCTCCATGTACCACCAGATAATAACTTTCTTTCCTAACTAGTTTAAAAGTGAAAGATTGAGTGAAGCAGGTTGATTAATACTCAAGCCTATTAAGTCTTCCTCCTACTTTACCCTTGGCATTTCTTTCTTGTCAGATTCTCCCCCCTCCCCCCCTTTTTATTTTAATATTTGGAACATCTGAAGCAATATGGAAAAGATGAATAGAAAAGGATTATTCACTCTCATACTACAAGATCTAAGGAGCATCAAATGAAATTATGATGTGGCAGATCCAAAACAAGCATAAGGAAGTACTTCTCCATATAGCACATAGTTAAACTGTGGAAGTCCCTGCTCCAGGATATTGGGATGCCAAATGTATACTTGGGTTCAAAAGGTCAATGGCTAAATTCATAGAATAAAAATCAGTCAAAAATTATTAACCACAAGTATATTATATCTGGCTCAGTCAGTACTACAATAACAGATTGCAAGAAGCTGGACGTATACACTCTTGTTTGCTTAATCTGTTCCTATAATCTTCCCTAGACATCTGTTAGTGGCCTGTCAGAAACATGATACCAGAAAAGACCGACCTTTCATCTGACCTAATTATGCCTAAAAATGCCTAATTATGCCATAAACAAATTAATGGGGAAAAGGTTATTTATTATGACATATGCCACCTTTATAAATACACAGGAGTAAGATACTTCAAGAGAGGTACCCTATCCCATCAACACTCACTTTATTTTGTTAACAGAATGTCCACCAGAACATTTTGAGAAACAACCCCTCGAAAATAATGTTAACACACATTTGGATACTACTCAACAAGTCTGAATTATATTAGAGAAAACAATGTTCAAAAATCCGTATTAAGCCTCAGATGACTTAGTTCTGGTGCTATATTGGAAAATCTTTAGCAGCACAATCAGCTCTTTAAATTACAGTCTATGCATAGGATGAGATAATTCACTTGTTTAGACCTGAGAGGCTGAGTCAAAAGATCAGTGTATGCAGCTTTGACACGTACAGAATTCCTGGTGCTCACTGCAAAGAATAAGTCCAAAATACTGAACCAAACAGTATGCTAAACGTTGTCCACTACATCTGCTCATTAATTAGCTCGATATAGTTCATAATTGGATTCCATATTATGACCCGCTAAAAGCACCCTCTTTAGAAGACTAAAATGTAAACCTTTAATTAGGTGAAGGGCTGATAAATCTCATGTCCTGGATTTATGTGACATCCTGTGACTCAGAAAGCAGTTTTAAATGAAAATTAATAGGCTTTAGAATACTTTCATGGTAAAACTCAAATACATGTATACCATGTTACGGTACTAGATCCATGTAAAAAACAATAGGAATTATTAAAAGAAGGGCTTAAGTATTCATTTCAAGCACAGCAATATGTAGTAAGAACCGTTTCAGTGGATTCCCCCATACAACATCATGATTACTGTCATCTGATCATAACACAAGTGCAACTAACACAGCTGCCATGTCAGCTTCTCTTCAGGGGCTAGGTCTTAATCATAAATCAACTGAATGACTAATTCAACATTGTTAAAACCAGCAAGTAACTGCTTGGAGCCATTCCAGTTTTTACATCTTTCAAAAGGTCAATACACCTACTCAAATATACAATAGTCCTATCTTTCACAGTGTTTTCTTCTTTCCTTGGATTGAAAAATAATATGTTAGCACTTAAATGTAAGTGTGTTTTAAATAACAATTAAAATGTTCATTAATTCTGAAAGAGTGACCCAGTAAAACAATTTTAGTTTTCCTCTCTACCCACAATCCAAATGCCTCTCTTCTCCTTTGCTGTTTTAAACACTTTTATAGTTATAAAAGTCTTATGAAAATATTTCACTGCTGTTTCCTGCATTAACCTTACTTTTGTTATAGTAACAATATGAATTAAGCTCAGAAAGAAACTTTTTCAAGTTGAATGACTAGTCTAAATGTGGCTTGCATTTCAAATATGAACCTCTAGTCCTCCAAATAATAACAAAAATCACAAATTAAGTGGCATCTAACAGTAAAATATATTCTAATCATTTACATCTGCTTGCACCACACAAATGACAAAAACCTACTGTTAGCATCCTTCATAGAAAACATTTATTCTGCTCTTAAATATAAAAGCTATGTTGCATAAACAGAGGATTTAAAGCTGTGGCAGAGTGGCTGAATGAAAGAAAATGGCAATCTTTCTGGTTCTAGTAGATGCCTTTCCCCATCACACAATGTTTCCCACTCATAAATACATGACAAATACTTCCTCAATCATTTTTTACGAGCAGGGATGCACAGGGGGTAGTCAATGGCTAGCTTGAGGGAAAATAGGAACAGCAGGAGGCAGAAACTGTACTGAAAATGGCTATGTGGTAAATTCTCTTCTGGAACATCACTCAGCTACCCGGGCTTTGATCTTTCAGCTACAATCACACTCACATCCATGAGATCTGGGTGTACTTTTTAAAAACTGAATCATTAATTGTAGTAGAAACAGTTAAACCATTTCATTATATGACTCCTCAACTTGAACAGCTGATTTTTTACAAATTAAAAATTGCAATTTATACACAGATTTGCTTTCAATTGGGTTTAACTATGTCATCATCACAACTAGTCTCACAAAAAACATGGGGTGACTGGCGACAGCTAAATCACAGACTGGCGTCTCCTAAGTAGTCTGTCTACCATTACGGTCTGGGAAATGGTATTTACTGTACAATTAGAGCCAGTGAGCTCTACCTGTAATCATCCAAATACAGGTGTGAGGATCCTTTTTTGGACAGGGAAACCGACTCATCCATTTTCACATAAACTTCCATGTCTGTACTGTTAGAGCAAACCTTAGGAAACCTCAACATTTATACTTCGAAAAAATATCACCTGACAATAAACAGAGCAAATACTAGTACTTATTTGATTTTAAAGACCTCCTTGAGTAGAACCAATTTTAATGTTTAAATCTTCATATCCCAAAAACATTCAAAAGGAGGAACAAATTAATTTAAAATTATAAGAATTGGCCAAATACAAAAAGCTTACATTATTACATCGGTTTTCAAGTTTATTCCAAAGTCTGTGCTTTGGTCTGAGAGGGTTCACTATTAAATAGGTTAAATTTTGTTCTTTAATACTAACACAAAATGTCTTGGAGTATCAAAAGGACAGTTTTAGTTGCAGTAATTTCACAGAATTTATTCTAATGATTTATTGGAGTTAACCATCTGACATTAATTATTGTTTTGGCTTCCAGTCTATGAATGTTTATTTTTCAGTTTAAAGCCTTCTCACTCTTTGATATCATATGGAAATGAGAATTTTTAATGGAAAATTGAAACCATGTGCATCTAAGTACTTAATGAAGTACAGGGAGAAACAGAGGGTGTACTTTAGGAGAATTCTGATATTCCGCTTTAGATACTTTTGATTTGTTTGGATGAGTTACATGCATATATCTGTTCACAAACATACGTTTATACATCTTCAAAGTATCTCACCAGTACAGTGTTTAAAGATTGGAAAACAAAGAAAAGGTTTTTGTCTGGTTGGGTTTTTTAAACTAAATATACTGCTATAGATTTTTCTTCATCGTATACTACTTAATCTGTTCCCTCCTCCACGAACTAAAGTACTTATGCCATCTAGAGCTTCCAATGAAATGCTAAACACTGTACTTCTCAACAGTGGATTCCCACCATATGTCTACCATGTTAGGACTGGATCTTCATCCAGGTCATTGAATGCCTGATAGGCTGATTTTATAACCATCAGGTACTGAAGTCATAATATTGATGTCAGGAATACTTGACTAAAACCTGCGCTGTTTGTTGCATTAAAGCCCATCAAAACAGGCCTGTAAACTGTGAGCAAAGTGCAAGCAGTGGCAAGGAAGCCAGGCACTCAACTGCAAACAGAAGAGTACTGTTAAAATGTGCAATTTCGCAACAGTTTGAAAGATTTCTGTGCAACTCGCATAGCTTTAGTCCTCTGGTATTCAATTCATTCCTTTGGAATGAAAAAGATGTTGTTCAGAAAATCAGCATTATATAACATGATAAAACCATATGTTTATTTAAATCAGTACTTCTAAATCAAATCTATTTTCTTCACAGGCAATAGATTCATGTAGAAATGTAAGGAAGGAAATATATTCTTTTCTTTTCTGCACTTTCATTCAGGGTTTCGCCATACACATTGTACTCAAGCAGCATGTCAACGGGAGCATAACAAGTAACAAAAGTGCAACATTAGTTTTCATTCCTATTTTAATTAATATCCTCGGTGATCTTAATGCGCAAGGAATTACTTACCATTGAAAAATATGAAACAGAAACGTGAATTTAGGTATTTAACCTGAACACACTCACCACTTGTTTTTCTTTCTAATGTAGTCTTTTTCAGAGAGGTTAACCAAGTAGATCATCGGTTTTGAAGTAAAAAACAAATGTTTGTTCAAAACATCAATCTACAAGTGAAAATACAGGAGGACAATTTTAAAAACAAGTTATACCAACTGGAGTTAATTTTATAACTATTTTCCTCAAGGCATATCTGAGAAGGCAAAAGAATTAAAGTATAATATATAGATCGCTGATAAACACAGAATTGGTTGATAAATTTAACATTCAACATACTATGAATATGAAATCTAAAAAAAACTTTAAAAAAAAGACAGTAACAGGTAGCAAAAATTAGAAGTCAATTCATGGGATGATGTTTATAGCCTACCTCTTTGTCATTCCAATCATGATAGAAGCGGACAGCTTTCTTTTCATCTATTACCCATGTCTTGATTTTGCACATTACGTCCTACGCAAGATCAAGAAAAAACAAAGTCAAAAATTCAGCTGGGTATCAGACCATTCTCTTCCATGGATAATGTGTGTATATATAAAGATTCAAAACATACACACAAATTAAAAATTAGTTAATACCTTTTAAAAACAAATTTTTACTCTCCCAGAAAAATAGAAATTGCTGCTTCAAAAGTCACTAAAGAGCAGTATCAATTGTTAAAGTGAAACAAATCCCCATAATTAGGAAGTTAAATACACAATACTCAAGTATCATCTCTCGCCACCACAAAAAATTAGCAGAGCTAATAAAATATATGTAAAAATCAGTACATTTTAGATTGCTTTTCAAACTCAGTAAGACGCGACATTTCAGCATCCAGCGGGAGAGACCACGTACAACATAAACATACCATTAAGAAAAGGGAATGGGTGGGAAAAACCACAGCAATTTTTTTTTTTTTTAAATTGTGAGCAAAAGAAATTGAGCCTATTATTGATGATCCACCCTTCAAGAAATTAATTCAAATGGCCAAAGCCCTTTTTTATTCCACATTAATTTTTCGCCAACACCTTCTCCCTCCCCCCCAAAATGAAACCTGCCAAAGCCTCCATTACACAATGGCAAGAGCCTTGCACTGGTGACCTCCAACCAGCTGCATTCACTTTCAGAACATCTCTCTCGGCAGGAAATCTAAAGGCCTTTTAGTTAGCAAGCTAGTGTGCATTCAGAAGGAGTAACTGCAGGAAGAGCCCAATGTGCTTTGTTTCTCTGGCCTTTCTTCACAGAAAGATTAATCATCTGTGAAATGGAAACGGCAAACAGCAAGTGACACAAACTGAACCCTTCAAGCCTTTCCTCATCAGTTTTGTGGTCGTGAATCCGAAAGCTGCGTGTGGCACGGTTCTCCTTACAGGCAGGTGTTAATAAAAGGCTCTTGGGTCTGAAAGGTCAAACTTGGCTCTTCTAGGAGTAGTACATTTTAGAGTCGCCTATTTTTTTGTTGTAGATAATTTATGATCATGCTTTAAATAATGCATTTTTTTGGGTTATAATTGACACAACCGAGAATTAAGATCTTTAAAATACAAGGAAACATTCCCTAAACCGTTAAGCACACGACTTTTTTTTTTTTGCGTTTTGTGCTAAGTGGCTGAAGTACATTTATAAACAACCACAAATAACATCAGTATTTACTACAGCCTTTTCTAGTCTTGTAGTTGCTTTGGTGAAAAACAAAGAAAAAGCTCTTCTAAATCTTCAGATCCTGATTTGAAACCCTCCAGGAACAGGACTCCCCACAGATTTTAACAAGGAAGGGGCAAGCTAAAACTTTTAATGAAATCTAACATGTTCTGCCTAAGAATAATCACTTTTACTCTCCTATAACTGAATTTCACTCATAAATGTTTAAAAGTGGCTAATATAACACCATTTCCTACAAGGAGAAGATCAAAGTGCTATATTACAAATGCATTATGATTAAAAAAGCACTGTGCAGCTTTGCTATTAACTGTTCTTTAAACCCTAAAAGGCTTCCCATAGATCTCACTTGGCACTGCATATACAACCTTTGACAAGTAATGTAGACCATTTTTATTCATTGCCTAAAATTGTAGGCAATTATGTGCGTCACACTGGCCACCTGCAAATTCTGAATGCCTGCTCCAGTTGTCAGAGCAAAAAACTAATGTCGGAGGGGATTAATCTAGGGGGAGAGAGTCCTCTTTAATGGCTCCAGCAGGTGAAATGGCCCAGCTGGTTACTATGATGAGTGGCCAGAACAGCTTATGTAGAGACATGCAACAAGATTACACATAAAGAAGAAAACAGTGGTACCATCTTATCTTTAACCCTATGTGCTTTTTATTTTTTAATTAATCAGTATAAACAAGATAAAGGAAGCAATTCTACTGATAGGTACTTTTCATTTAAGATCTTTATCCTCAGCTTTTGTTTAAAGAGATATATAAAAATCAACACAATCTCCAAGATTCCTGTTTAGCAGTGAAGGAATTCCAATTACACACTATTTCAGGTTTTAAACTAATTCTATAGGCACCTACCACGTGGCTTTCAGCATTACAGCTCCCCCCCGGCAGCATTGCATTATTGTGTATAAATTGGAATTGGTAAAAAATTGACAGGAAAAAAAAAAAACATTATAGCACAAGTTATCAAAGCAAATAAAGCAAATAAAGCTTTTGATGCCTAAAGCCTATCTAAGCACATCATTGCCAATCAGAACTTCTTCCACATTCACCTGCTACCTACAGTGACACATCCAAACCTGTTTTGGCACAGACCTAATTTTTCAGAGTCCTCATTTAGGTACCTGACTTGATGCTGTTTGCAACTGTTGTTCTAAAGGAGTAATTACATGGCTAACTTGTGCAGGGAAGGCTGACCAACAACTGAATATGCTGCGGAGAACCAAGAGCTGTATACTTGCAATTTTATTTTGGTTTTACAGAGAAGGTGGCAAAGTATTGGAAAACTTCCTTTAGATAAGAGGACAGAAACTTATAAGCAAATACAACATTTATGTCTGAAGCTGGTGAGGCAGTAAGACACACAAAAAATGTGGAAATAATTATTCAAAGTCAATTTTTTTCTGATGGACTATCTGGGCAGTTGCACCACAGAAAATGTAAGGCAGACAATCCAGAAACAAAACAAAAAAGGGACAGACAACTCAGATTCCCCCTCATCAATGGTGGTATCCCATTTAAATGAGATTTTATGTGATCCCTTAACAAGAAATCGTTAAATATTAATGGCAATATGAAGGCAACTGTTTCCACATATTTCTTTTTCACTCGGCTGTCCCAATACTCTAAACAAACACACCAAAAGCAAAAAGCACATTTTCAGGTTCCATCTCTTGTAGCACCATTTTTAGTTTGATTAATTGCTTCTGTTTAGGCCTGGTGAAAGAGTATGAACTGACCTTTTTATCTTCACTATCATTGTAACAGTCATTTAAACAGATTTAATCATTACTCTAGTTAATTCCAAGATGCTTAATAACAAAATACAGAGCAATGATCCACTTTGTTTCATTAGATCTGGCCTCCCCAGTTGCGCACTTTGAGGTCAAGCTGTCACCAGCAGAATGATCCACTTCTCCTTGTCTGATGAAAGGGGTATTCTTGTTCTGTTTTCAGCTAGCAACATTATAGCAAGCATCATTTAAAAAGCCACCAAACCCCCCTCCAAAATCCAACTTACAGTTGTCAAGGCCTATGAAATACAGTAAACTTCATGAATACCAAATACCACTGTTTTAAACATCAGTTAATTTCTGACTATATCCTTGGCAATATATTTAGCACATGCAACTACTCAGTATATTTAGCCATATGCAATACAGTGATTTTAATTTATTTTCCAAAGGCAGTGAGTAGTCAACCCAAAAATGTTAAGCAGGACTTTCACAATAAGTCCCAACAGTATAAAATACTATAAAGAAATAGATTTAAATTGCATTTAGGAGATTTATCAAGACATGCTCATGAGACACCACTGTGTAGGAAAATGTGCATACATTAATAAACTCTCTGGATGGATGATAGTAATAATGTGTGCCAATGCCAAATTCTTCTTACAGCATGAGGGACTAAACTGAAGCTTGGAAAACTCACTTGCCTACTTGGCATCAGAGGCTTGTGAGTTTTTTGTTGTAAATTAGCAGGGCATGTAATTAACTTCCGCAAATTTAATAAAGAAGTAAGCAGTTGTGAGGATTATCACTTCACACTTCAAAGTGCCAGTGAATTCTCCGTAATCCTGCAGGCAGTGCAGAAGACTCCACTACTACAGAGAGTAACTATGAGTACAGTAGGCTTTTTACCCCCACCAAAGCAGATGTTTCTGGGAAGTATGGAGTGTTTCTCAGCACCTTACTCATTCCCTTCAAAACTTCCAAGATGTAGTAACTGCCCAGCTCCTGTAAACACTTCAAAAGCAGTTAAATACCTTTAATTAAAATGTTTCAATTGTCCAAAATTCTATCATTTTCACTGCTCTGCTGCTCAGAAAAGCTATAAGGAGTACCTAAAATGTTACCTATAGCTCTTTTTATACAGAAGTCCAACAGCATAGCATATCAATAATGAAGGTAGTAGTGTGTAATTAATATATTCAGACTTCCTAAGGAATCTGGCTCAGTGATGTAAGGTATTTAACTCAGAAAACACACTAAATGGTTTCAACATCACCTAACTAGTAGGTCTCAGAATGTAACTGTAAATAGAAAATCCAATGAGTGTGTTTCTGGTGGCACTCCAAACAAGTTATCTGCATTTCACTAGTTGTCACCTTTCATCAACAGCCTAAAAAAAGACCACGTTAATGACACAGATTCTGAGAACAGTAAACTACTAACAACATAAATCATGTGCGTAGTGACCAGAACTGCTAGACAGAAAGCAAACAATGTTTTTCAATACAATAAATTCAAGTTCATACACTTGCTGGGAGGGGGACAAGGGAGAACGGATACAGTATTTACCAGGTAGAAGACTTCCCCCTTGTGAGAGCGACTGAGAAGACTTGAGGGTCGTGGGCAAGTGAACTGTACTGTAACTAAAAGACTAATACAATCTTTGAGTATATAAATAGGCTAATGTCTAATGTGACTAATTCTACACTTATCTCTGTTGCAATACTGAAAAACTGAAGAAAGAAGTTTTGACTCAGTGTGCTTAAATCTTACGCTTCTATTGTATTTCATATATATGCATTTCATATATATAATTAACAAAAACCTCACATAGCACAATACAGAAATCAAATGGCTGAAATTTGAAGCTTGAAAAACAGACTAGAACTGCGTCTTATTGTTAAACAGCAAAGATAATTAATCACTGGCCTGTGCAAGTTACAGTAATTTATCTCTAGCTAGAAAATATTTAAATAAAGGTTAATTTTTTCCCCTAAGAGATAAATTCTATTTTAACCACAATTGCGTGAATTAAACCGGAATATGTAAGAGATCAAACTAGGTAATAATTAGTATTACATCTGGCCTTCAAAATAGCCATGATGGTTTTTCAGATACACATAGAGAACTATGCTATTTGAGGTAAAGAATACTCATATCTAGTTAGACTGTGCTGCTTCAAAACCAATTTATTGTGCACACACCAGCTTCCTTGTCAATGCAAAGTGTACAGTGTGCACTGTGCCCACAGTCATTCTATTTGTGACTTTCCTTGGAAATCTTTTTCAGTTCAATTTAGCATAGCCTCAGTGCTCTACTCTTCCTTGAGGTTTTCTGGTGATTTAAAAGAGTGAGGCTGAAGTGACAAAATCAGAATATATTGTAAAAATAATGTTTAGAAACAGGAGTATTTTTAAAGGACAATTATGACAAATTTTGCAGTTTTAAAAAAAGGCTAGATCGTGTTTTCCTATTGTGTTAAGTGCTTAAATAAGCTGTAGCAGTTGGGTGCAAGAAAGAGAACAAGTCAGGTACTGCATCAACTGGAGTGACAATGAGCTCCTCTGTGGTACAAAACAATGTCTAATCTCTTACAATTCCCTTGCTCACTGACTTTAATAAAAATACAATGGGAGAAGTAATGGATTTAGGACAAGTGTATTATCCTTTTCTCTATTCAATACCTTCTAACAGAGCCAGTACAAGCTGTACATGATATAACATTTACTCAGAGCTAGACGCCCATAATGTTTATGAACCACAGCAAGTACTTTCACGCAAAACATCCTACAAGCATTCCAGGCAATGTAATTCATGTCAATAATCCCCAAATTCTCCAGCGTGGGTCATCCTTGCAGGTTCTAAGGCATTATACATAAAATTATAGTCACTTGTAGCTTCTCAAAGAAAGCAGGCAAGAATACAGAAATCATTCTATCTACAAGTCATTATTTCCAGCAGTTCAGAAATTCAGAACAGGAAAATTGCACTGAAAAAAGTAAAATTAAACATCTTCCATAGAGTTCAACCAAATTTTTCTTACTGCATTAGTCTACACACACTTATTTCCAAATAAATCCACGTATGAAAGCATTTGCTTTAGATGTGAATTAACCCAACTGAAAAAGATGTCTTTTTCAGACTACAACTTCATATATGGAGTTATTTTGGTGTATGTATATACTGTTTAAAAACTACACCAGGGCTTGGATCTAGACATACCCAGACAGACATTATTTACAAGAGTCATTACTTTAAGCCACTGTTCAAATCTACACAGGAAAGATCAGCCTTGACAGAAAATATTTAAGTATTGACTTCTCTTTGTCTACTAATAATACCAAGAGAAATCCAAATGTGTATTTACACATTATGTACTTTTAAGTCAGGCTTTACTACCAATTAATTCACAAACATCTGCCATGAATATTTTCCTGTTACATTCAAAATGTTCTCCAGAATGAACTTTAATTTCCTCTAAATACCACATTAAGCACAGTAAATGGTCCACTAAAGATTTTAGGCATAATTGTGTGCATTAAGAATATAAATATTTTCTTGATTCCCTGTGATTTAACATTTAAGTTACTAATTGTAACAGCCACTGGCGGAAAAGTATGTCAACAGTGTACACATATGCTGCTCCTTCCCTTCTATCTCCAGTGGAACAAACTGGCCTCTTAAACTCTCCTCACAAAAGGAGATGAAAGAAACTGGGNGTATCTATCTTCAACTTGGAATGAAAGAAAGGTGAAAATTCCCAACTGACATCATCAGTTAGAGGAAATAAGAGTTCATCCATCCGTGAGAACTCTGGTGCACACTTGCAGCACGAGGTCATTGAATTCTGCTCGGCACCATCCCATTCATCAGAATATTGCTGGAAGGAAAGATTCTCCCCCTGTTTTCACCTAGTATATATTGGTAATAAGAAACTGAATCTACCAGGTCTCTGCTATTTGTGAAATATCTCCCACATCACAGAGGTAATTTTAAATGAACAAAAAACATCTTTCAGACCATTACTGTATTATCAGGACAGGACCAAGACATTAAATGGCAGGGAGGAGGAAGGAAGAAGGGATTAAAACTACTTAAAACACTATTAGGAAGATTTTGCTTTACTCCTCATAGTACACACATGCCGACAGATGCTTATACTCTATGCCTATGGTCATTGTATCAGTTACTAGTTCATCATCTGTCACAGTAACAAAACAAAGCTTGATGCCCTTCTTGTAAGTTAAATATACACTCAGTGGGTTCTGGTACCATTACATTAAAAAAGGAGTCTAACTGTTCTTTTCATAATTGCAATTACTTTTGCTCTTACAAAGTGTGTTTGATTTGAAAAACAAATCTTATTTTAAAATTGCAGACTTTAACAATTGAATTTAGAGATCTCGTAGGACTTGTAAAAGCACCCATTTCAACTGAAAACTGGTAGTTCAAATGCAGTGAACATTGATCTTCACCGACTGTAAAAGCCACCTTTTGACTGAAAATTGGAAGCTCAAACATTGCTGACATTCAGACTCTGATACTGACCTAAAGATTTTGTCTTCATATCACTAACATGATACTCTGCATGAACTCAACTATAAATAATATTCTTGTGGTCAGATACATAAATAACAATACCATTACCACTAGGAATTATTCTGTGCTGGAATTCAAGATTTGGCACACTAGCAAAGGGCGGAAGGAATAGCTATCTACTGCAGAGGGTCAGTCTCTAACGGCTCGAATTGAAGGAATGGTAATGGAGGAGAACCCTGCAACAATGTCCACTTAACTATATTATATTGTATTACCTTGAAGACTTTGTCTCCAGGATGGAAAATCCCATAAATTAAAAAAATATACATTTTTAAAACAACTTTCAGAGTTTGTTTATAGGGATCTATAAATTCATACATATTTGAAATTTTACTTTGAAATCCCCTGCTACCCAAAGCAACAGATGAATAATAAGCTAGTAACAAAGTTTAACTCAATATCTTTTTCATGTCTCTGCAGATAGCAGCACTAGTCAAATTTAAAATATAATCAAAATTACTCTGATTGCTTTCTGAAATTATATTTGCACTGTTTTAATACATGCAAACAACAGGGGTATTTTTGTTCTATAATATCTCTTTAGACGGTTATAGCCAAAATATTATTAAAGGTATATTAAGTCTGAAAGAATACCCTTTGTAAAAGCAGACTGTCATTTCGAAGAAGCCAGCGAGAACACTTGCAAAACAGACAAAAATATGCATGTAAAGGAAGCTATTCCAAGCCTATGACAACGTTACATGTTGCTGATCTTGGAACATAGTGTGTCATTGATTTTTAAGTGGAACTTGAAAATGATTTCATTGATGGCTCCTTAACAGCAGTTGGCTATTTTATTTCTGCTGACAGGGGACTGGGAAATCAATTCTCCGAGAGACAGCACGAACAGTTAACACCGTATTCAACTGCAAAGCCAGGTCACTGCACAAAGGTGAACTTACCAACTGTATGCAATGTGGGCTTACTCAAAGGAAAAATTATAATTAACAAGTTAGAACATAGGTGCAAGAAGGTGGGCAATCAAATACAAATCTCAGATTTAAGAACTGTTGACTGATACAGACTGACAATTTTCTTCTTTTCTCCTCCTAAACCTTTTTGAGATTTCAGAATATCAAGGTACAGTTCTGGAGGCTTACCCGTAAAGAGAACCCTCTAAAGCACACAATTCATATTTATGGAATAAGAAGATTTACTTCCACTTTCAATTAAGTGCCACGAAACACACAGTGAAATCCCCCTTTGGTGCTAATAATAAGTTTACACAGGTCACACGGAGATTATAGCCTCTCTGATATCAGTAACTTTGCCCTAGCTTTCATATTAAGGTTATTTGTTATATTGAGCAAACTACCAAAGGAAAAACATATTTGACTAAGATCAATACTATTTCTTTTCTTTCCTCACCTCCTCCTCCTTTGCCTAACCTTACAGTGTTCTTCCTCAACAGATCTCAAAATGCTCTCAAAAGAAGTGGAAAGAAATGAAAAATGCAATTCAAGTGCTAGATGGTTTTGTTCAGCAGGGGAAAGCAAGCCAGTGAAAGGTCTGCCAGCGATACAGGTAAGAAAGCTGGCAATATTTTTATCTGAATGACCTACAGAACTTTCACAACTCTCAATCAGCTCAAGCTCTTAAGAAATTCTCAAGTGTTTTTACCTTTAATTACTCCAAAAAGGATAGGAAAAGGAAAACAATGAAAGATAGAGAGTAAAAATTTAACATTGTGCCTTAAAACCAAACCAAACCAAAACAACCTACAAGTACCACGTTTTTTCCCTTGTAACCTCCTAGTTTTCCTGAAACGGAAAATGACTGAGAGCACGCCAAGTACAGACAAGAGCCATTGTGCACCTCTCCTATGGAAAGGAGAGAATACTAACAACGGCTATGTATTATACTGGTAAATAACTTGAAAAAGGCAAATCCTGAGACACTGTCTCCCCCCTCCCCCCCCCTTTTTTTTTAAGGCAATCTGTTGGGAGAAAAAAAAAGTATTCATTCCAGTCTATACCGTTTCTTAAGGACTTTTCTGCCCTAGAAAGAGGAAGCTTTGAACAGTAGCCACAAGCCACATTGAAACAACACTACAAATTGTGCTGGACAGGGAATTCACTCTGTGCCGAACAAGCTACCTGCAAAATGCAACAGATTTGAGAGGTGCAGAATGATCCAACAGCCAAAATACACTCCTAACATTTGGCTACTGCTTTAGGGAGACATAACCTTTAATTGTTTTTTTCACCAATCCCTATGGTTTCTCTCTTAAACCCATAAGTCATTTACCACACAGTTAATCACACAGTACGCTATATAAATGCAACCACAGGCCTTCTCTGCAACACAAAATGTTAAAGGAGAAAAGGCAAACCAAACTGTACAGGAGTGCCTCACAACGCAGTGGCTGAACATAAACAAACTCATCTAGTAGCTGGAAAAGCCCAAGAATTGCTGTTACACTTTTTCAACTACAAAAATCTATTTGTAGAAGCTGTGTAACTAGGCCTAAGGATTAATTTACCAGGAAAAGAAAAGTAACTAGGCAGAGCTGACACAGGCCCTTACCATTAAAAGAAAGTCCATTTTACTAAGGTCTACTGTCTACCTTACAATTCAAGCATACAAGTCACAAAGGAAGACAAGTAAGAAGGCCGAAGATCAGCAAGACTCATAGATGCTTCTATGTACTCACAGCACTTCCCTGAAGAAATTCCCCAGTGACTGTAGTTCCTACACACAGCCTTTGTCTCAAGAGGAGCATTAATTTGTGCTTCTCCACTCTGTTCAGCTACCCCCTTCCATGAAACAAAGGAATTTAATGCCTTTGAAACCTCTATTGTTGACAAACTCAGCTGAGACTGGTCAAATATAATAGCTGTTACTGAGAACAGAACTAGCAGAGTAACACAACTTCCAAGAACCTGGTGTTTTCTGTGTATGTGTACATAAAAAAGGATAAAAAAAACCCCCAAGGAATGATGAGAAGTGTAAGTTACAAACACAAAATGACAAATAATTTTACAGGTGAACTACAGATCAAGTCATAGCTAGGAGACTGAAGAACAGGCAAAGAGAAGGACAAGAAACTGAAGCTGGGTAAAGACAGACCAATAATGTAGATTTTAAAGTTTTAATTAATTTAAATTGCATTTCTAGATTTGAGGTTTTTACTGTCTTCCTTGATTTGAGAATAATCTGACATTTTGTCTTTTCAAACACACACCAACTTCCTGTAGTTATAAAACGCGTAAGAGCAGCTCTGTCATACAACAGTAACTGTACCTACCACCCATTACAGTTACACAATGACTATTAAGAATTTTATTTAAAACACACCAGTTATGTCTCTTTGCAATCACAAAAAAAGTGCTGACTTCTTCCTTAGCACAGGAAGAACACAGAGTATGATATGAAATGCTCAAAGCATCCAGAGAGGTACACTCAAAAACTGGACAAGACCATCTTCATCATAAGGACTTGAGCAAAGCTGTTCCCAAAGATGGCCACACAAGAAAGCAGGCAAGAAAAGCTCAAGACTGGGGCAGAACAGCATCACAACACTCCTCATTTTTATCATCTTACACCAATGCAAAATTTAGCCTTAGGCTGAACTTTGAATTCGCTATGGCAGGATTTTTGTTTGCCCCTTTCTTTAAGATTAATTAAAAGGTGAAAAACTGCATGGATGGTGTTTGAAACTGTAGGCATAAGCTGCACTGTTCCCCTACGCAAGTGCAACCTTTTGTAGAAGATAAAAATCACTGCCCACACGTACCCAAGGCTGGGCTGACACATGTCAGATAAAACCTCAAATGCAGCATGTCTGCTTCTCTCTCTCTGGGCTTACATGAAAGCCTTCAAATCATCCAACAATACGTGTTGTTTCTGGCTTAGACCAATCAAGGAATAAACTACTTTTAAAAGCCAGATGAAGACTAGTTCATCACCGACAGAAGCTACCAAGGGAGTGCTTTTTAACACCACATCGTGAAGATGAACATTTTGGAGAGGGATGTTCGCTTTCAGTTCCTATTCACTTCCAAACACTAGGTAGGAACAACAAATTTCATTGCACTTCAGTGCTGATAAACTAAACCATCAGCACTGATATGACAATGTTTTTCTTATTACTTGCTAGCTAAAAAGCCATAGGAGAAAACAGTGTTTTTTACTGCTTAATTGTTAAGCATACACAGTCTGTTTCCACACTGATACACTGCTGTAATAATTAGAGAAAGTGTTTTATATACCACCTGAAATATTTATAGAAGATTAATGAAATAAAGAAAAATTATTAACTAGACTACTGGCAAAGTGTTGCAGACTCAAAAGTCAAGTGGCAGGAAAATAATAATTTACAAAAATTTACAAAAATTTGACACTGGGTTGATAATTATTACACATTTCTGATTTACAAAGAAACACCACTACTACCCTGTGGTAATTGAGCTCATTTAAGCAGCTTTCTACAACAACATTCTAAGATTAATTTCAACTAGCAGTCTTTATTTAACATGCACTAAAAGACACAAAGTACAACCGCACCAAGAAAATAGATTCACTTGGTGGCTACAAGAATACTAGTATCAACATCAGACTAGAAAACAGCAAGAAATATTCAGAAGTGACTGCTGGATTTTTAATTACAACTGAAGACCAATGTAAGTTTGACGAAGCATTAGCAGTTCTCATATAAAGCTGTGTCAGGAAGAAAATAACGGTTAAATTAAAAAATTACAAATAGCTTCATCATTCAAATCTTATAGTGTCAACACAACAAATAATCCATTCTAATAATTTTTCAACTCATAATAATAGTTACTTTTAAAGTACACAAAAATAGTAGTGTTTCATATTATACATGTGGGAAATCAATAACAAAACCCAATACAAAAATTTCAATTCAATACAGAGAGTACTTAATGACCTACTTTTACAGATCATGTACTTACATATTCAGGTTTTAATTTCTTGTCTCCTCCTCTTACAGCTACTTTTTCAAGCTTGTCTATACTCTGCATGATGAGCTCCTCATCTTTAAGTCTAAGTTCTTCATGTATTATTTCAATGTCACGAACAGGATCTACACTTCCTTCAACATGTGTGATATCATCATCTTCGAATGCTCCTAAAACAAAAAGGACACTTAAATTACATGTTAAGCTAAAAAGATAAGAAATATATTTACAACATACTATTAAGAGTCACAAGAGTTTGAGATGAAGAAGTAAAGTCAGTAGGTCTGTCATACTGCCCATATAAAAGTGTTACCTGCAATATTTTACATCAGAAAATTCTATGATATAAAACTTTTGGTTTAGTCTGTTAATTTATGTATCAACCCCAGAATCCAAAGTTTTATACAGATACATACAAAGCATAGTGCTCTGCCATTTCAGGAGAGCACTTAACACATCTTTAAGAGTTTCTTCTAAATAGGAACAGGCTAGAGACCTTTCCTGAAAATAGGTACTACTGTATTTAACAGTATCTAACCTAACAGTAGCAAACATAGTAGTTAAATTGAACATCGTAGAACATTTTAATACATGCAATAATGACTAAAAGACTTGTGGAAAGAAAACCTTACAAATCACCCTGGCAGCCCTCACTGGCTGACCAATTTTATGCATTAAGAAAAAAAGAAGTTCTAGACAAAGAATTCTGAAGTTCTAAACGACTCTTAGTGTTTCCAAGGGAAACAGGGCTTAGAAAAAAAGGCCTGAAATCATCTGGCAGACCTCGTCCCTGTTTCAATCTACTTTATCACTGTGGTTCTGACGGTGATTAGATAATGAACCACTCAGACACACAATTTACACAGCAGCTAATTTCATCGGGCTGATTTGAGGGTATGGTTTTTAGGGGGCCATCAAAGAAGCAGATGAAGGTGCATTTGTCATATATGAGTGACAACCATTCACACTATCTGAACAAAATGGTGCTGGCCCTTATTAGAAACACATGCTATTATCACATATTTAAAGTGCAGTTGAAGCCATAATTTCAAATTGCCAACTGGAAACATAAGGGTAAAACAACCAGATATTACTGAAGCATGTGTGCTGACTTCATGCCCTTCTGAAGACAATCTGGCAACATAATTCAACTAGGATTTAAATTATCAGATAAGCAGCATAAAAAAAAAACCCACCCTACAAAAAAAATCAATAAATATTTAAAAAATAAAAAATATTAACAATTAAAAACAGTTCATTACTTATTCCTGGATCAATTTTCAGAGTGTTTGCATTGCATCCTGTAACATTAAAAATATACCTGAGAAATCAATGACAAAAATAATTTCAGTATTACCAAAACTAAAATCAACTGTTTTTTTTACATGGAAAAAAAATACCAAGGCATTTTTATACTAAATATAAGATAGGAAACAGGGTAAACTACAAACAATTCCTTAACTGACAGACAGAAAGTTGAGGTTCTTTGTGGTCATACACATCTTAAACTTCATCCTGACTTTGAACTTACTGAAAGCAGTGAGCTTAGCAATAAAGATTTTACATTAAAATACACAGTACACAGGTTTAAAATGTTGTTGACAGATAAATGTCAAAATAATTTTCACATAAACTTATGAGAAGTCTTTAAAACAGTAGTTACCAGAAGTTTCCTCCCCTCCCATCAGCCGTCTCTGTCCAAAGCTCATCAACGAGCTCCCTTGGTACAAGGAAAATCACTTCAGCAGCAGATCCAACTGACACTGGCTGTGACAGGAGAGCAGGCTGCTCTGTCAAATGGAAACTCACTACACTAACCCATACCAATGCCAGGCAATTAAGGAAGAGATATTGTAGCCTTTGCCTTCCATAAACCCGCACCTGCACACCTGACTCAATGGGACACAGGTTGTCCTGATGAACAAATACTAGAAAGCTTAATTCAACACCTCTGCTCTGATTTACAAGGAAAATACTGAAGGGGGCAGGGGGAGGAAGATGTCACCATACAGATCAAAGAAAAATCTACCTGCCCAGCGTTCTCAACAGATGAGTAGTATTTATGCAGCTAAAGAAGAAATTTATCTTTCTTCTGTATTAAAGTGTCTAAGTAACATATTCTCAAGTTGTTCACAACTTCCTTCTGCATTTGGTGTCTATAGGTTTAAAAAACAACAACCCCCACACTGTTAAAGCTCCAGGACTATAAAGAACTTGCATTAAGAACACAAAAAATAAAAAGCAAAGTAAATAGCTTGTTTTGGTCTTAAGGAAGAATGGTGTTTTTCTGGAAAAACAAGTGTAAGGTGAATTAGTCAGTAATAACAAAGCACAGCTTATATATTACTTATATTTTTCCATTTTCTTCACCAGTAAAATACTTCTACAGCAATTATTTTCACATCTTCCCATTCCTTTTCACAAAAGGATCCAGTTCTTTATTCATCCGAACCCAATTAATTTAGCAGAATTCTGCCCCTGTAAAACTGAATGCATACATTTCACCTTCACCCTTTTCTCAGTCCACTAGATGTTTTAGCCCACAGACACTTCAACATTCTGCCAGAGTTTTCTTCACGTCTCCTCCACCTGGCAGCTGTCCTCATGCCTATGTCATCAGCCATCCCATAGTTCATTTCGGCAACATTGATGACAAGAGACCCTGTCTGGCAACAGGCAGTTGCTTGGCCAGCTAAGGAGCCCCTCTACTGAGCTTATGATTCCTCATTCAAGGCAACAATTCAGCCTTCTCTCCTCCTCCCTGGGTTGCTTGACTCTTCTCATGGAACAAATGGACACTGGCTGCATATTCCATTAAAATGTTGGATTTTGAGCTTGAATTTTCAATCCTACATTTAGAAGAAAAGCACATTTTCCTAACTTGGAAAGGAGAAAATCTGTCAACAGGTGTGCTAACAAAGGTCATACAATTCCCTTCTCAATAGACAGAAAATCAATTAAATTAATCATGGCATATTTTTTTTTTTCCCCTTAAGTTATCAGGTACGCTTAGAGGAATGAAATTTAATTCTCATCCCATTGAGATAGCCACAGATCATTAAGGAAGTGGTAGGTATAAGATTTTATATACACAAAAGGCCAAACTGGTGTTAATGTCCAGATTTTGGCATAAACTGAGAGCCTCTTCTTGATAACCAACAGGCATGGAGCTTTATTTATCAATCTCTTGTCCAGGGTTTGTCAATGCTGACTTCAGTCACCAATCTAAACCAGATGAGCCTCTGACTGACCGCCTAGCCAGAAGCAAGATGATGAGATACTCAGGGGAGAAGGAAAAGGGAGAGAGACACTGCTGCGATTAAAGGACCTTAGTTATAACTTCATCTCAGTATCTATGTGGGACGTATCTTGGGCAATCCAATCCGTTACGCCAGCCTCGAGCCTGCTTTGTAATGACGGTCTAGCACAAATCACATCGAGCATTGCAGGGAATTCAATTCTGGGCTGCAGAGCTAAGCACAGACTTAGCAAGCAAGAACTGGTGGTAAGCTTAGGAATTAGGGTCTGTGTGAGAGATGGTATCTCTTGGGAAAAGTACAACCATGAGAAATTAACAAAGTTCAACTATTGGAATAACTTTTTATCCAGTCCCTGCTTTAAAAACCAGTCAATATAAAGATATAAAGTAGTAGGAAAAAATGAAGTTGTAAAACTGATTCAAGAAATAGGACATACTAGAAAATGCGTATATTATTTGCAGCTTACAAAGATGAAAATAAGAACTGTAATATTAGTCTACAAGTCTTACCTGATATAGATTGTTAACAGTTTATTGACATTTATTAATATGTCTCTCTGCCTTTGCTTTATTAGTGAGTGAAATTCCTCTGTCAAGCAAGGTCTTCAACTCTCTTTTGTTAGGAAAGATGATATAATCCCTCCTTCCCGCCTGTGCGACCAGCAGCTAAACAGAAAGCTCAAATGCTCTATTTTAAAATATAACAAAGAGGGGACTATGAATGACATCACCGTCCAATTAAAGATAATGCAACACCTGTATGATGAACAAGATGCACAAGGTAGACACAGGCCATGACCCTTGAGTAAGTGGTAGTATTAGTAGCTAGTATCAAGCACTGTGTAGAAAAGCAGCCTGTTGAAAATAAAAAGGACCCACTAAAATATGCTGAATTGGAAGAAGCAGGGAAGATGAGAGGTAGGTCTTGAGATGCAAGATGGCAGTAAACAGATGAAAATTTCAGTTTTCTGAAAGAATGGGTATGATTATCTTGGGTATCATGCAGAAGAAGAATAGCAGATAGTTTATGGACTTGAAGCTCTCTGAAAAAGGCAAATGAAAAATAAACATTGACAAAGAAATGCTGATATTGGCTTGGCTGATACTGATCACTGCTTCCAACTGAATCAGTGAGTAAAAATACTTATTTTGATCTCAAGCTGATTACTAGCTCAAGAGAGTTTCGTAGAAAAATGCATGAGGAAGATTCCCTGAAATCATGCTAATAGGGCCTCCAGGTGAGGAAGCAAAGGTCTAGAACAGGGTAGTTGCAGAAGAACAGAGAGAGCAAACACGGTCGCCTGTCAGAGGTAACTCATTCAGATTATGAGCTGTGTTTAAATATGCTGAACCTCTAACACAGTGTATCTGCCTTCTTACTGCCATAATGAAGGTTCAACTTCTGTAAATGAGGGACCTTTCCAAGGTTAGAAACTTGTCTACACGCTATTCTCGGCAGCATACTCACACCTGCCAGGCTACTGGCTCTGTGGTCTAGCTTCCAAAGTTTTCATTGAAAAAAAAAAAACCCTATTTTTTCTAACACATATTAAAAATCTGTCTTTAAAAAAAAAAGATGTTGTGATATTCTAGAATTTCATCAAACAATCAACTGATCTAACTATGCCACTTTGACTTATTATTTCCATGGAAAAAAATTATTTAAAAAGATACTTAGTATGAACTGCTCCAAAACTAGCCATACCATTGCATTCTCAAGACAGTATGACCTATGGACAATTACCTTCTCCAATGAATATAAGGAAAATCTATTGTTCTTCCCACATCATCAACTGCATTTGCTTTTAGAATAGGACTCAGCATTTCTCAAGCATCATCCCAAACCACAGCAACCCCTTTTTGCCTACCTCCTAAAGTTACACTGTCTGTGCGCCAAAACTGCCCTAAATCTACTACAGGAAACTATACCATACTACTATAATAATCTCTCAGAAAATGCTGATGGATTTGCACTCTAGCTTGAAGGGTACACCCCTGCCACTTCCTTGGGTGTAAAAGAACAGAGACTACGAAGTTAGAAACATCAAGCTTGCTGTAAGTAAACAAATCTGCTGTGGTAAATTCCCATATTTTAGTGGTATGCAGGTATTGCTGTTAAAACAAGGCAACTATTTAGATAGGAAAATAGTAAAGCATAACACAGCAGCAGAATTCATTTTGCCATCTAACAGCATCAATAGTAATGACTTAACCTGAAGTTACTAGAAATGAGGAGCTTGGAAATTGTCACTGACACATCCAGCTCCCTCTTCTGTTGCCAGTGGGCCCAAACCTAAAGGATTCTTCACTTTCAGGTAAGGATTCATCTTCATCTAAGCACTTTATCTGGGCTGTTTGGGTCCAAATGTGGTTGGCCCAAAAATATTTTAAAAGCCCCATTAAAAAAAGTAACACAGTGGCAGATGGTTCCACACTTTGCTTTCAAGTGATAGCAGATAAAGATCCAGAAAATGGAATGACTGGCCAGAGAAGATGTAAAATCTGACACTGTTTTCCCCCAAGGAAGAGCAGGAACTGTCTGTTTGTCAGGTCTTCATGGCAGCCAGGACACACAGACTACATCTTTTCTTCACATGCAAAAGTAATAGCAGATAAATATGTATACAGCACAGCAATAACAAATGCCACATTTTAAACTGTATCATCTAATGGCATGCACGTTTCTTTCCATTTCTTTCAAGAATCAGCTTCGAAATTCTTTGACAAAATTTACCTCTCAGCCTCCAGAGATTTTTGCATTGCTTATGTTATACCTGTCAAGATCTGATGACTGTATGTTATGTATTCATCTGAACAGAACCACTACACTTAGTTACAGGCTATCATCAACCAATTCATTCTCTTGCTAAAATCAAGTCATCCAATTACTCCTTGACTAATCAAGGCTGTTTTGGCTTTTTCTTTTTTCAAAAGGTACTCAACAGCATAAACAGTTCACTTACAAGAAATGGAAAGGGGCTAATCAGCAGAATTATTGTTTTGCTGCCACAATTTGCAGTATTTAAATGTAGTTGCTGATTGGACTGAAAGTTTTATGATATAGCATATAAAACTAGTTTGACAGAAAACCGAAGCTGCCTATGGCCTAAACTTTATTGTTTCTAGCTGCTCCAAGCTGCCACCAAGATGCTAAAAAGCAAATCAAAATAATACTACTAGACTTACCTTATTCTACTCCTAATTGTAATTATGGAAATTAATTAATATCTTCAAGATTAATTTATATGTGATATATCAGTCACTTCATTTCTTTAATTATCCTTATCCTTAAAGTAAAATGGAACAAAATATTTAGCTAACATTAAGCTCCACATAACTGTATTTCAGCATCTTGTATTCATTTACAAAAGGTAAGCAAATGCATTGGTGTATGTTAAGCTGTAATTAAGAGGGATATTTACAATTTGATCAGAATCTGAACTGCATCACAAGCTGAAACTCCCATCGGTATTTAGGGTAATGACCAGCCTTTTTTGTCAATAAGCTGTAAGAGAATGTTTAATACCACCACCAAAAACCAGACCTAGAGAATAATTGATACTTGCACTTCCTCTCCAGCATACGTTCAATGATTATTATCAAAAAGAGCTGCTCGTCACAGACTGATATGGCACATCACAATATGCATACATACCCTGTTATAAGCCCTGAAATAAATGAGCAATAATATCTATCTGGCCACTTACTGGGGTGGGAATGGAGGAGAGAACAAAAAGAAATAAAATAGGGTAACTTGGGTGGGGGGCTACAAGCAGGGTGTTTCTTTGAGCTATCAAAAGAAACAAGACTACAAGTGTCAAAAAACATTAAATTATAAATAATATCTGTACTTAGACTGGCTTGACATGCTATCATCAGTATTATAAAGATTTAAATGGTAAAAGATACTGCTATTTCTGACTGAGGTACAAGTACATTTAACATTATAGAATGTATTAAACTTTGATGATGGTACATTTTACTATGCATACTCATGATTAGAAGGGCAAAAGAATACTGTCAAAGTCAACATTTTACAGCTTCTTGAACATAGCACATGTTAACAAAGAACCAACAAATAAAGTAGGTTTAGAATGTTTTCCCTTGCAAGCTAATTTCAAGTGAAATTAATCACCTGTAACACAAACCTAATATTCTTTAAGCAGAGTAATTTTCAGTTGAAGAAGGTGCACCTGCCTACATCTTCAACATAAGCAAAATCAAGTACAAAAAACATTAAATAAAATACTGTAGTAAACCTTGACTTCTGAAGAAAGAATTTTTTCAGACATCTTTTGTGGCTTTGTTTTGTGCTACAGCCCTTTAAGTTTTGTCTTCATAAAGCCCTAACTAGTTGTAATCACTCGCAGTCTAATTGTGGACATTTATCTGCTTTTCTTATGCATAGAACATAGCTATTAAAGCTGAATGGTGATGGTGTGAAGTATAGGTTAAATTGGGTGAAATTAAAGCAAATTACTCTGGGATGTGGAACTCTGAAAATAGAAACCGCCAATGATTTGCAACCCTCTTGATGATCAGCTTCACAGAACCCTAAATGACAAGAAAACTTACATATTTTAAAGTTAACTAGATTTTTTTTTCAAATAATATGTATAAATTTATTTAAAATGCAAGCAGTCACTGTGGCAATAATTATTTTGTTTTACCTGCATCGTAGAAATATAAGAAAAGGTTTTAATTCCCATTAAAACCACTTGTTTTTATTCTCAAGTTTGGCTGATTTTTAGCAACAGAAAACCAGTTCAGAATATTAGTTGCAGCATTAATTACTTTGAACACAACGTTACAGTTTATGCGTACCACACAGCTATACAGACACAGGATGGTAAAAGCAGCTGCTTTGGGCTCTCTTGACTGGTGCGTTATTACGACTCAAATTCATTACTTACCTATATAAAAGATAAGCAGCCACATTTACCCTGCTGAGCCCTAATACCGCACCAGTCAAGAGAGCGCAAATCAAGCACCCCTCCCCAAAAGTCTGAAATAGCGGCTGAATGGCAGTCCTTTCAATATCAAATCTATTGGGAGTATTTGACAAAAAAGGGCAAGTCTATTTCTGCACTGGCAGACACACAATGAGAGCATGTAGCAGCAATACAGGATTTTAAATGACTGTAGTATCAACTTCTTGAGCATACAAAGAATTTACATTTGCATAAAAGTACTCATCAAGCAAGTATTGCACAAGGTCAGAGATGAGAATTATAACCTCCCCAGGAAACACTGAGGCAAAGCAATTCACTTCAGGACATTTAAGTCAGCAGAAGAAACCATGATTTCTGCTCCTGGTGGAAGCAGTTTTAACAGAGAAAAGTTCTTACTAAGACAGTCGCTCCAATGTGCTTATCTGTAAAAGCCTGTTCCAGAGCCCTTACCCTTGAGTCTGTCTGACAAATATTAGTGATTTATTTCAGATGTAAAATGTGTTTACTTGCCATTGCTCTTTCATCCTAGCACCACTGGGATGTAGTCAACACTCCACAGGCAAAACCTTCCACCTGCTGAGATTTGCTATCAAGTTGGTCACACTGGGTAAAGGACATTATTTGACAGCTGAAGGAATAAATCTTTGAGCCCTTCATGCCTCTGTTTGCAGAGGGCTCGCTCTGACTGCCCTTGATCATATATTTGAAACACTATCACTGCAATGCCCACCAAATTGTGCTTGGGACAAATTCCTTGGTTACTCTTCTTGCAACACATTTTACCCAGGATCACAGCACACGGCAATTCACATGGACTCACTATCAGAAGATGCTAGGAAGGCCAGCATTCAATATAAAACTTTTTGCGATGGCTGACATACCACATAAATTGCTTAAAATAACCACCCCTTAGGAAAAACTAGCCTCTCTGTTCAGGTTTTTCCAAAATACAACTGCGTTAATTGGAACAAGAAGGGATATTTGGAACCTAGCCTGGACCACTGCTAAACATCCAAAAGCCAAAAAGGCTGAAGAATGCGAACATTTGCTTTGGAGACAAGGGCTCTTGTCAACCTGAGCTCAGCCACGCTCTGCTTTATATTACTTTCTCTTCTAATGACTGAAAACCTTCCTTTATGAGCTAAAGTCAAGAGAAGAGAAGCAAACAGGAACAAGGGAGAGTCTACACAGTATCACCCTCCCTAGTGAGCGCTCCCACGGCAGCACCACCTGCATAAAGCATAGTGCACACAGGAAGGTCTGGCCACAAACATCAGTGGGTAACTTTTAACATGCCTCTGTGTACCACATATCCAGACTGTTCACAGAAGACAGTGATCCTACTGAATAGCAGACTGCAACTCACGTATTTGCAGTCTGATGGTATCTACAATGTAGAAAAAAAGTGGTTCTTAAGTAGAAATAGTTTGAAATATGTACATATATGTATAACTGTGTATTCATATTACTTCCACCACCATCACCTCTGTGGTGCATTTTACCCCTTCTTTCTGAAGGTCAGTCATCAATACATATTCTTTATGAATACTCAGTGCCAAGCTCTACGGTGTCAGTCTTAACTGGGAGCCATGACAGTCACGATAACAAAATATAACTGCTAACAATAACCATGTTTTCATGACTATATAATTACACAGATCATGAATAGCAACTAGCAATCATCAGAGGCAGTTCTATCTGGCCTCAAATGACCAGATATAAAGGGAATATTTTAATTATTTGTGAGCAGCTTATCTGGGTCACAGATTGGCTACACCAAAAACACAGAAATATCAAGACACTTGAGCCCTGAAGTTTTTATTGGGTTTGGCATAGCACAGCAGTTATGCCTGTACAACTACTGAATCACTTTGGATCCTTAATGCTGCAACTAAGTCCAAGCCATTAAACTCTGTCAAGCCCAACTTGGCTCCTGTGAAGAGCCAGGTCAACTCTCCATCCTGCATTCTTTGACATCTTGGAGGGTTATTAGTCTTTGTAAAATAATGAACAGAGAATGAACACAGTTCAGCACAGAATGCAAAATTACAAACCTCCTGGAAGCCACAACGAAGGGCTTAAAATGGTGTCAATAAGGCAACTTCTCTTCAAAACCATTTAAAGCAAAGTTATATAAATACCTCGAAAAAACTCAGTAATGACAAGTTTTGAGCTACAAGAAGTTAGCTAACTATTTCCCAGATATTCTGAAACTTAAAATTACATTGTTGTTCTGATAAAACAAGAACGCTACAAATGTCAAACTTCTTGCAGTGCCTTACAAAAATGCTATTAAAATGGATTATGGAATGTGTCAGAAAGGAAAAAAGTTATGTTTACAGATCAGTCATTGTTTACAAAAAGAGTAACCAAGTTTTTAGAAGAACAGTATTTATAAGGAGTTGTAAACTCAGCTCATCACGTGTTAACAAAGAACCTTACTCTCCCTATGTGAATGTTTCTCCTTTGAGGATCTATTTCATTGCACAATGGCGGTGAAGATGAATAAACATACTTGAAGAAAGACCAGCCACTGTATAACAAAAATGAGAGTTGATAAAAACTTAAATAAGCAAAAATTGTTTGATTAGCGACGTTACGTATGTATATGCCCTACATAAGTTTGTAATGAAGTGCCATGCTGCTAAGTGAGTAAAATATCTTTAAAAACACAAGTAGAAAACTTCTCAGTAAATTTACCTTATAAAAATGTGCCTCATCATACAACTTTCCCTCTGGACATTCTGGCCCACATTCATAACATAATACATAAACTTAATACAAATGTAGCAATACTGTTCATCCAGATATAAAACTCAAATTGATTTGCAGAAGATATGAGTGCTGCCTACTGGTTTCTATTAGTAGAAATCCTGATAGTAATAATTAAAAAATCATTAGCTGGTTAAGAGACAGTCTGTTCTTCATACATGATTTTTCACATGCAATGATTACTTTTCATGAAAGTAAAGGTGATGTGATAGTTCTTAGGACCTCAAATAACAGTACGGGCTTAGAATCACAAGAAATATCAAATAACCTTTTTAGAACAGCACCTAAAATACTGAAAATAAAATGTAATTTGCATCTTATCTGAGATGGTAGACCTGATAAAGAGGGTTTGCAATACTTCCTGTTCAATGTTCAAATCTTAATGTAACAGTTATTCAGATAAAACTCAATACTAATATTCTACTTCTGATGTTAGTCCGTTCCTCTTCCTTATAAAACTCAAAACACCATCCCAACAGAAAACTAAGCATATTACTGACTACAGATTGGCTGATCAGTTACATGGGAAGTAAAGAACTCATTATTTTGTACTTTGAGTAAAGTAATCCCTGGCACTCAGGGATTTGCTTTTCTTTCTAGTAAGATTTTACTTCAATGACAACTACACCATGGAACACGTCAGTTGTGTTCTGTAACTATCTGGCACCATCTAGTAGCCAGTGGCATCTTCTTTACTAAATCCTATTAACAGAACCTGCGACAAGGGTGATACTTCACAGATATGCACAAAAAAACAACATAAACTTCTTTATCTGAATCCCATATGGTCAAGAAAATGTTTTATGTTGAATTAGGTACAGACAGCTACAGTCAGTAACTACTGTACACTGGGCGAATGCCTTACACCTTCCTTGAAAAAGTACATTAAATAGAACCACAGAATAGTTTCAGTTGGAAGGGACCTTTAAAGGTCATCTAGTCCAACTCCCCCCAAAATATTTGCATGCATGTTGAAGGATCTGCTGGCAAATTTTAGCAATAGTTGACAAAATGCATTGCTTTATGCATGTATGCAAACATTTTCTGTTTATTCCCTTTCCCTACCTTTAAAACATGCAAGTATGTTAGAAACTAAGAAAAGAAAAACATGTGCTTTGATTCACTTGAATCCTGGATATAGAGAGTGAGTTTTTTCCATGATTGTCAAAGCTGAGTGTCTGTTAGGCCTTAAAATTGGGAAGGGGGGAGGAGGCAGCAGCATGAACATATTGAGGATACTTCATTATATCCCGTCACACCTTGGGAACAGAAATCTTCATTTCCAGCAGTACTACTCCTTCAGCCTGCGAGCAAATACAAACACACAGCCCCATCATTCTGCTCCTTGCAAAATAAATATATAAATGTGATACTTTTGCAACATCTAACCACAGCTTTTTAAGCTGAAACAGTTCTTCTCCTTTTACTTTAGATGTCAAATCCATCACAGAAAAGAATTTTGTTTTTAAAAGACTTCCTCAATGAAGCAGTTCATTTCTCTGCCATTTAGCTCACTGTATTTTTACAAGCACCAGGCTGAGCAAACTATGATTGAGAGAAGCCATCTTATGCACATTGCTGTTGTCCCACATCATTCAGAACAAACCTTTTTAGATCGTTAACTACCACAGGAGTGCTGATTACACAGGCACCAGCAATTTCCTAACCAATGACCACCTGAACAATGATGTGTTCAGCTTCTCAGACCCTGAAGCCTTTCAGAGGTGAATCATTTCACAGTTTGGAACTAGATCTCCATAGCAACTTCCCTTTGAGGGTTTTAGAATCACCATCCCGTAATTCTATGATCATCAAGCTCAACCATTCCCAATGGTTCTTTTCACAGCAGATGGAAAAGGAAGCCTTGAAATTTTACAGTCTATTTCAAGCAATTCATCTGGCAGCCTATTAGAATTCAAAATATTTCGACCTTCAATCACAAAGCATGTTATCTGAAGCTGTGGTGATCTCAAGTCAAGACAAGCAGACGTTTTAGTCTAATCATCCATGATGAGAAGAGACTGACAAAAACTCTTAATTCAACCACCATCAAAATGCTTATTTTAACTGCATGAAAGTCTTTCAACAGGCAATGAAAACACACCATGTACCATTTTATCACAACCTTCCATTCAAGGGAAATATGAATTCTGAATATTGGCATGAATCTTTGCACTCCCCGACAGCTTTTGAACAAATATCTGCTTCCTAAAAGTCAGTATAAATCCAGTTCTACCACATTATTTTCAACAGCTGTCAAGAAAAAAAAATGATGGAAGCAAATTGCAATTAAACTTCTCACGACTGAGTACAATAATGCTGTAAATTAATTACTTATTGATGGATCCAGTTTATTATAGGCATCTTCTAAGAAAGCCAAATCAGTTACATCTGAGAAAATAAATACCAATTAAATTATGAAAACACAGCACTGGTTAAAAATTCGAAGCAAAGCTCAGTTTCATGATAATCATAATCAGAGGGGGGTTTAAAGGGTTTTTTTCCGCTCTGTTCCCAATTCCCAACTCAATTCCCTCTGTTTATAGAGTTAAAGAAACATTTTCCTTCTCTTAAATGCTTCAGTCAACCACTGAAATAATCCCATCAGGGCATAAAAGCTTTAAATTTCAGAACCTTTTCACCTAAAGTCCAGGTTGATTCATTCATATTTTTAATCAACCTTAAATACAAGTTAAATTGAAACCTTTTTAAATTGAAGAAAAAGATATTCCTCCCCATCCCAAACAACTCTGTAAGATTAACTCTAGAAATACTTTATTCTTGCTACTAAATTTTCATCAAAGTACAAAGCATCAAAATGCAGTAGCAAATAATCGTTAACTACATAAACACAAGTTAGTTATCTGGTGACTAAAGAATCCAGAAGACTTGCAACTTCCCATGCAAAAATGCCACCAATAGTATTTAACAGGATCAGCAGTAAGTTTAGTTAAAAAACAAAACAAAAACAAAAAAACACCCACACACAAAAGAACCCCACAACCAACCAAGAACGCCACAATGTTTTGGCAACTTGACAGTGAGACTTTGATACGTCAAACAACAACTGCTATAAAATGTATTAGACTTAAAAGAAACAACAGAAGGACCCACCTGTCCCAAAGCCCCAGAGTCCTCTCTGAATAGTGAAATTAACAGGTATGTTACATTGTATAACATTTGTAGAGGCAGGAACACTTAATTGTTTTTGTGAATGAAAAAAAAAAAAAAAATGCATCTTCAGTGTCCCTAAGCAGTTACTTAACTGCAAGAGCAGCCACAATTGAGACCCTCTCTACAGCACTTAAAATGCCGCATTTTATTAGGCTACAGGGGAAAAAAAACAACCCAACAACCCCCCAGCTGACCTTATCCTTCTAGATACCAACATTGTTGAGCCATACTCTCTTTCTACTTCAAAGAAAAACTCTTTTTAAACAGAAACTTCGGGGAGGGGGGGAGGGGGGGACGACACACGACAGGGACACGACACGACCAGACAGCCAAACACACGCCAAAAAACAGAAAACTAAAAGTTCTTGAATACAATGATTTATTGACTGGTAGTTTATTGAGAGTTCATGTTTCTGGCAAAATAATTTTGAAAACTTTTCTGTAAAAACAATGATTACAAAGATATTTTGGCACAATACAGTATTTATCTTCATATATTTTGCACCATTTGCAGAGTTAGCTCATCATCAGAGCTATACAGCTGCTTACACTGAACTTCTTGAAGATCTGAGGGGACGTATGTGAACACAACCACAAAACTTAACTTGGGATGAAGCTAGAATTTCAGATATAGTAAAGCAAATAAAGTTATGCATCAACTGAAAATGTAAACTGTTTATTTCTATGTACAATTGACTGAAACAAATACAGATTTTATTCTGGCAATCTCAGAAAGAAAACACCATGGAAAAAAACTCTGAGTATTTAAAGCACCATCTCCTGCAAAGACCAGAGATGAAGGCATTTATACATGAACAATATTAAAATTCTTAGTGGTTTGCAGTGTTAGATCAGTTATGCTAATAGCTAATATAAAAACTACTGCAAATATCTTCCTAAAGGAGACAAAGAAGTTACAGGATACATTTTACAATAGTCAAAAATTTTGAGCAAAATTTTTTTAAACTTTTTTATTTTAATATGGAAGGTAATCAAATGTATTTGTTATCAGAAGTTTTAACTCATCTATAAAGCTTAGCTTACCTTTTTTTTGTCTGTTGACCAAACATAATATAAACTTTAAGTACAACCTTTTATTTAGCATTGTCCTATCTGAAACTGAATATAAAACTGCTCATGAGCAGCAAGTTATTTAAACATTTTGCTAACTAAAAAGTACAACTGTCACTGCAACAATACTTACTTGTATGCGCACACAGAACTACGTGTAATCCATCTACTAGTCATGCAGCTGTTACTAAATGTAATTTGAACAAGAGCATTTTTAAAAAATTCTTAAGTGATAGTAAATGCTAAAAATCTTGCATTGAACAATTAGACTGTCAGCAAAGGATGCCTATTAGTAACACATACGCAAATCATCCGAGAGTTACATCTTTACAATCTATTCTATGATTATACACAGTTATGATTCAAAGTATTTTCATAGTATTCTACCACATACTTCTTGTAAATAGTAATTTTAAAATCTAGGAGGCAATTCTTAAAATTGTCTTCATGTACTACAAATGAGACTGCATTTTTAGCTTTTTCTTCCCCCAATATCCCCACCACTGTATCTGAAAAAACTCATCTTAAGCACAGTAGTTATATATTAGCTCCCTGTTTAACAATCTAGAATAACCTTAAGTTTATTTCATAACATATAATCAAGCAACATACGGTAATTAAAGCACACTGAAAACAGCAGTTACTAGCTAATTAACATTACAGAAACACTTTTCTTAATGATAGAAAAAGACAAAGATGTTATAAAGTACCGTAGCATAAGGAACAGTTTGTTACAAACCTTTTTGTTTAAAACATTAAAATCTTCAATTTAGGAATTTGAAATTTCAGTACTTTACGAATTAAAGGTGTCAATGCAAGTTATGCATGGTTAGGTAAGCGGTTTAGGGACTTCCCTTTCACCACGTGGTTCACGTGTAAGGCAAGCACCATTCATGCAGCCCCTCAGGACGGCTCAGCATTTGCAAACACACTCAACCTCTGTATTGTCCTTATTCATGCAGAGTTAAAGAACTAATACAGTTTTGCTATTTTCATGGCAGTAAGATGTATTTTGGCACCACCATCTGAACTGCAGCTAGGGACAAGCAGCAAAGAACAACTCAAGCTGTGAGGATGGCACCATGGGCTGGAGTTAGGGGATGGCTGCCAAGACAGCCACTGTGTTCTCCTAAATGTACCAGTTTGCAACATCAGTTCAGCAGCCTACTTTGTTAGATAATTGTTTTATGTTCTGCAATTAAATTACAACTTTAAAACAGTGGCAATATTTCACCTTTGCATGCTATTTTTAAACCCACCTTATATTTATTACATCATATTTTATATTTCATATTTGTCTGTGTTAACAGTAACACGTAAAAATGCTTGCTAGGTGAAACTGCACACACGCAGCCCTAGCAAGTAGTCTCTCTGGAGATCAACACTTTCATATAAAAATATCTTGTGATTTTTTTTTTTTCCTCATTATTTGTATCCCACCATTATTCACCAGCTTCTATATATGCTTATCTTTTTTATTATATTGTTATTTAACCATTTTTCAACATCAGGAATTATTTTGTGTCACTCACATTCTCAGCTAAGCTTTCCAAACACAGTGGATATGAAGGTGTATTAGCTTTTCCCACAGTTTCATGATTACTAGATGGGAAAACACAAGAATTACAGCTGCAAAGTAGTTGTTGGTTAGTAATAAGATCAGACCTTCCATAAAGTTTGGCACACAACCACAATCGATCTTGCTCTCACATACAGACACAGGATAGTGCACAAGCAAAGACGTGGCCACCACTGAACAGACAGCAGACTGAACTTCTCAGCAGTATCACCTTAGTCTCCTAGTCACTGTAAGCTGCAATAATATGTACATCTTTAGGGTGTGTGTGTAATTTTGAAATCTAAAAAGAACTGCTTATATAAACATATGCTCAAATTCTCAAAGTAAATATCCACATTTCTCTACATATGAATGTCAGTATGAACATGTGTATCATGCAGCAAAAAAGTCCTCAAGCAGACCACCAGAATTGCCTTTTTGCACAAGGAAACATGTTTCTTAAAATGTTCCCTCTCTGACTTAAAAAAAAAAAAAAAAGTATTTGAAATCCAAACATTCCAGAAAGAAAAATAATCAATACTAATGTCATCATCCTTCACTTGACCACTGTCTTTTTAAACATCACTGCTAGCACAACTTTTTTAATAGGTGGTGACATAAACTGTCAAACTCACAGGCACTCAGAAAGGACTCTGAAAAAGACAGTCTCAGTTGCTAATTCCAGCATGCAACATCTTTTGTTGAAGGTCTGGTTTGACACTGGTCTTATTTTCCTGATAAAAGAAGCCTAAAAATCATTCTTAGATAGAATGAAGATCCTCTCCATCTCAAAACACTCCTGCTTTCACAGAAACTCTCCAGAAGAAAAGGACCATACTGGTCATCATGCTTCTCACAATTTTTGAAGTCCCTAAAGAAAGTCTTTGTTCATCATTACTTAAATCTATATTTAAACAAAACAAAACAAAACCCAAAAACAAACAAAAAAACCCCAAACAACAACAACAAAAACCACCAACTTCATCCAATTATTGTAGTAGGGTTCCTCACAATTTTTTTCCCCAAAAACTATCATGTAGCATTTGTCTTGGACTTTGTCTATCCCAAAGAGGCTATCATTTTTATAAAACTATGTGGAATTTTTTTAGGGTTTCTAAACTAGTAGACTCTCAGTAAATGCTAAACCACAATACTTATACTTTTTCACATTAGATGAAAGATAGATGACCCAAAAAAACCTGAAAAAGGCATATACAACATTTAAGCATTTACATAGACACCACTAACTCTGCTGCTACAGATGGTTCCCCAGAACAGCCAGTCAAGCACCACCGTCACTTCATGAAATTTCACTCAACTTGCAGCCTGCTCACCATTTGCCTGCAGGAGAGAGGGCTGACAGGAGCAAGCCAGAGGCCAGAAGAACTGTCCTAGCAGACTTCACATCACCTGCTAGTTGAAAGAGGAGAATCTGACAGAAGAGAAGATCCTTTAAGAGTTACATCTTATTTTTCAGTAACCTTCCTATTTCAAACCACTTTAACTTTATAACAAAGACACAGTTCACTGCTCAATTTTTCCCTTCTTGTAACAACCCTGGCAAAGAATACTAGGCATACCTTTTTACATAATGAAGTGATCCAACCCAAATTGGATCAGGGATAAAAAAATTTCATATCCCATAACACAGAAAAATGTAACCCATCTAAGATTCTTCCCCTTTCATTTGGCAGGAAAACCCTGATGTTCAGAGCTTATGAAAATATCATGCAGAAACTTCAAAAAGGTTAGAAACACCACAAATCAACAAGAGACTTTTCTGCTACAGAAAAAAAAAAAAAAAAAAGAAAGAAGAACATATAGCTGCTACAATAGTATGAACACAGGCCATATTTTACTATCAGCAAGCCAGTGTTTACTCAATGGTGATTTTTCAAACAATTTGTTTCTGTGAAATAATTTTCTGCAGTTTTATGAGAAGTTATTGCAAGAGAAGAACTTCCAAAAAGCTATAAAGCTGTTAAGGTTCTGTTCCATCATTTATTTAATAGTGCCTACGTACATAAAATATTTTTATTTAAATAAATTGGTAGGCAGTATAGCTAAGAAAAAAACATGTTAAGTGAACAGAAGATGGATTATCTTTGACTAGGCTCTCGATCTTGGTGAAAAATCAGAACTCTGATCATAAGATAATTTTCTTTGTGGTTTGCTGATTACTAACCTTAAAAATGTTCTCCTAGTCATTAAAATCATCTGTTTCTTTACAATGTGCTTTCAGTTACTGGTTTTCAATTTTCAACACAACATTGCTGATAATATTACAATATCCCCTCCTCCTAAGAGAGGCCTTTAGAGCCTCTTTGAATTCCACAGGAAGACACTGCCTTGCTCTCAGATGCAGCTCCATTTGCCTTCCTCCCCCACACTGCCATCCACAAGCCCAGCTTACTCGTCTAGTCACTCCATCAAGATATTGGTGGCATACATATGAGACCGATTTATGCATTCAAACTGCATCATACAAGTAATCTTTTCCCTTACTAAAGATTTCCAAAACTCTTTCTTCTTAAACATGCTGAATATTTCATTCTAGTTATGTGGAAATATGTCTATGCAGTGCTTGTATAATACAAAAATAACACACTTCCACACGATTATGCTTGGTCTGAAACAAAGAACAGCTATTTGTTCTCCAAGGCAAAGTTTAAAACACAGGAAAAAAAACTGTTACTTCACACTGGTTTTATGGGCGAGATTTGAAGTTTCTTTGTGTTAAACTGGTAGGCTTCACTTACCAAATTTCACTAAATTTAGCATTCAGTTTAAAACAGCTGAGACTGCACACAAATTATTCTCATATTTTCCCTGGTCTAGTACAGTAAATTAACAACATTCTAGTAAATAACACCGCTGACATACAAAATCCTGTTAATCAATGTCATCCTGCTGTTACATAGCAAGCAAACAAAAAGTAGGAAGGCAAAAAACCCAAAGCCAGCAACTAGTACCACGTGCAGAGGAATTCTGGGAAAAAAATAAATTCCATAAACAGAAAGAGATGAGGAAAAAAAAAGCATAACTTGAGGTTTTTAGCTGACAAAGGCAGCATTTCTCTCCAGCAGGGAAGGGATTTGGTTGTTGCTTATGAGAACCAGATGAAGAGACGTGAAGAAGGATGGACTCCTTGTGTGACTTGTGACATACAAGCTGGAAACAATGGTGGTCTGGAACAACCTGTCAGTATGCAGGCGGCTCGGGCAGCCTGAAGGCATTTCCCAGGCAGGTAGCATTTGCCACCCCTACGGGCTCCCAGCATTGCCCTTCCTGGGAATCCCACGCTCCCTCTGCCAAATATGGCCTGATGTGCTCCTGACACATGACAACAGAGCAGAAATAGAGTAAGCCGTCCAGCCTGCAATAATGAGGATCAAGCGCAGGGCTGACAAGAACAGGCTTGTATGTCATAAGCTAGTCACCCTTGCTACAGGGGATACAAACACATCTGTGCAGCGCGAGTATAAGAACCGCAGTTTACATATCCAGACCCCGCTAGTATACATTGTGGTCCTGGATTTAATTGGTTCTCTTAGTTCATTAAACACCAAGCTGTACATTCCCATCTACAGCAAGGCTAGAAAAAGCTGTGAAATATTTGTCTGAAACAGCAGCTGATTAGGAAGATCAGAATTAAGATATATTTACCTTTTGAAGTATCTAGTCCATCAAATTATTCCACAATGACACTCAAATGAGGTAGTAAAAATATCTTAGCGTGACAACATCACACTGACCACACAGGAGGAAAATGAAAACTTCATAATTTCTAACACTTAAAAAAGTATAGGGCTTCATTAAAACCAAATTAAGTAATTCTGAATGTTCTTTTTTTTCCTTCTGTTAATAACTGAAACCCTGCTGAGGTTTAGTGATCAAGACACCTGAAAAGTTGAGTAGTCGATTCAGCTGACAGGTACCTTTGCTCTGCTAGGCATACTCACACTGCATGCTCCAGTTCTAACAACAGCTAAGGCAAGTCCTACAGTGACACTGTAACACTTCTGCATAAAGCAAAATATATGCACGTAACGAAACTCACCAATTATTTACTCAAAGAGCACAATCACATCCATTAATACTCAAAACCACTCACAGTGAAAACAGAGGGCGAAAAATTTAACCTAAACAAGCATACTAATGTTATTTTATTTCAGTGTGGGACAAATCAACTACAGAAAACATTCTCTCCCTTTCCACACAACAAGAATGTGTACTTGTAAATTATCAATTAACTCAATACACTACATTATTTATTCTATGTGGTACAGATACATTAATGTCAGTCTGCAAATGTAATCAATACAGGAGAGGGTGTTTATTTTTTGGTTTTTTATAAATATATACTGATTACTTTAGGTTCAGACCAAGCCATCTTTATTCACACTGAGCAGAATTTGACTGCAATTCATGGAATTTAAATCACAAACACAGTATGACTAAATAAAAGAATTGCACGCTTGGAAAGAATATAGAAGTACTTCAAAAAGTCACTTTTGTTCTCTCTTCCTACTTGCTTACATACACATTCCAAGAACAACAACAATAGGAAAACATGTGAAAGGATGAGAGCAAGAATTACTAGTTTACCAGTTAGCAGCTTAGAATTATGTTGGAATAATGAAATAAAAAATATCACCTTGGTAAAGTGATTGTTGTTAATGGTTTATCAGTTAAACATAACTGTGAAATGTGAGCATTAAAATAATCATATTCTTATCAAAGCCACTGCATGGGAAAAGAGACTATATGAGTACAGCTGCATTTTTAATACTGTTCTGCATGGTCTTTAGCTTGTGTTTATATCCTTTTCATACCATACCACTACAGGATTATTGTTGGAACAATGCTGTAATCCTTATTCAACTGTAAACTACTTTTAACTTTATTTTTATTTGTAGATTGGGGTGTTACCTTGAAACACCATTGCTTATTTGTCCCCTTCCCTTATAAGAGCTTTAACTAATAAAACAAGAAACCTGCCAACATCATGATACCTAGTTTTAAGAAAGTCAGTATCAAGCTTCAGTAATGTTTGTCCCAGTTTTAACCAGTACAAACAGACTCCTTGCTCCACCGGGGCCATACAAAGTGGTTGGAACACATGAGGAAACTGAGTTGGATTTATTCCACTTCACCATCAACACAATGGGGAGGAGGTTGGGGNGTGTTCCCAAATTTGCAGTATTCCTCAAAAGGGTAATTTACTAGATCAACATTACATGAAAGAATAGGAAAGTTGAGCTTATATGCTCCTGTCTCAGTTGTTCTGGCCCAAGGAGGAGGGGTAACTGCTAAAGGCAGCTTTTAATGCTTCAGGACTAATACACAGTGATTTTATCACAGATTCAGTTAGAGCCAGTAACACCTGCATGCAAATTACTATAGACTTACACAGTTGTCATGTATTCCCTACAAAAATAAAGCAATTTAAAATAAAAATGAGTAATTATGTAGCTTTGTTATAGTGTAATTTCTTCAAACAGGAACTATGCCTTGATAATTCTAAGTATATGGAAATTCTGAAGAGATGTTATGCCTTTACTAAGGTTATGTGGAACAAATTAGACCTATTGCATACTTAACACAACCAACATACAAAAATCTATACTAATTTTACCTGCTTTACTGAACTTTCCACAAAAGTTATCCTTTACTCAAGACTACAGAATTTGAGGAGGGCACAGCAGTATTTTCCACAAATGTCTATAGCACTGAATATCTGTTTTAACACAAGGAAAACAATATTAAGAAATCATAACGCAGTCACAAGCAAATTCTCCCCATTTACTTTGAAGTGGAAAGACACATAAATAAAAGAAAAATACAGCAATAACAGAGGAACAGAACATCACAGATTAGGTATTTCCAACAGAGATGGCCATTCAGTAGGTATCTGTACAGTCACCAGTACAGTAGGGTCAGAATCTGAAAACCCTGTGTGTTTTATCAAAACCAGGATTTGCTTTGGGTTTTATTTTAAATTGTGCAAACTAAAACTATTCTGTTCGTGTCAAAATGTGTTTATATGGAACAAAACATCTCCTGCAGTCCAGATCATTTCACTGCAAGACTTTTCTCTGTTGCAGTATCATCATGTACCATTAATTTGCTAGTTGGAAAAAAAATACTGAAGCCTAACATGTATTTATATATACTTGTTAAAAAAAAAAGTACAAGAAAAGCCTTCCATAATGGAGAAGAGAGGAGGAATGGATGGGGTAGGAGACAAGAACAGGACACAAAAAAAACACCTTTTCCAAAGATTGTTCAAGGCAAAAGGGACATGTCATGTTAAACAGTAGTCAATAGCTGTATACAACCAGTAAACAAATTCAGCTCTATGAAAAAAGAACTACATCACCATTTAGTGGTTGCAATTTAGATTATTCTAGCGTGTAATACTTTAATTGTATAAAACAAAGCTGATGTCACAAACACAAAAGAACTTCTTGCAAAGCAAGCACCACAAGTAATTTTTATGCTGCCACTGATGGCTGACAAGTGATGAGCACTTTGTTTGAATTTATATACTTACACATCTAAGGCAACAGGTGGCTTATAAAAAGAAAACACCAAGAGCTTTTTAACTCTTCATTATCAAAATTTTTATAATATGCTTTATCATAATGACTAAACAATCTCTACAAATAAAAGCTCAACATACTAACTACAAAGATGAACTACGGCTCAGAGAAAATTACCCATTATTTTGATAAAAGCAGAAACTGAGGTAAGGTTCTGGATCCCATTGTCTTGAGCTCTGCCTGCACTCAAATGTTTTGTAATTGCACAAAGCACTCAATATTTAAACAGTACCTTGTGATATAAGAATTAGATCAATTTAAGACAAGAAATTTTATATTTTCTTGCTGAATGTCTTTTCTATATCCATCTCAAAAAATAGCTGAATAATGTAGCACAGTTGGAAGGAAATTTTTACTTTCAGGTCTTTAAGCCAAGTGAAAGAGTGATGTGTATCAGTTATTGTTTGATGGAGTTTTAGGCCAGAAGTGGCATTACAGAAATGCATTGTTTTTTTTTCTAAATACTGCACAGATCAATGAACAGGTTTGTTTTCTTTAAGCACAGAGTGTTATAAAAAAGTAGTTAAAACTTATACACTACACAGAATTCAGGATTATAGTTCATGCCTGCATTTAAGTGCAAAAGACTTCCAGGTAAAATGAAAGACACCATAAACACATAGATAATTCAGATTAAGTTTTTGTTGTTGTTGTTTTTTGGTTTGTTTTTTTTTTAGAGTGGTATTGACTGATTTAGTTACATTTTTTAAAAACATGGAAGATAAGTTGAGAAGGCAAAAACGTAATAAGCATACCAAAACAATCTTTATATTCTGCCTTGTAATTAAACTATGAAATAACCATCTGCTTATGATTAAAACATTTTAGTGTTTGCTGTTTTGGATAGATTAAACACACATACCAAGATATTAGAATTTTTCCTCTGCATGGCAATTTTACCATACCACCCCTAGCAAAAAAATATGACACATCAATATTTTTATCTTGTACACTACATATATATACACACACATACAATTTCTATAGTGATGTTCATTGGATTAATCTTTCTGCTTGATGACACTTCAGAGCAGTGCAGAGCAGCTCAACACAGTCTTACACTGCCTATCTTTCAGATTCCCTCTGCTTCTTTCCATATTTTCTCTGAAAGCAAGCAATCCCGCCTAGGTAGCCTACATTCTTGTAGCTATACATTTCCTCCCTTTTGCAACACTGTCACACACTTGACTTCCCATTCCTACTGCTATTTAGTTTTGAAACATCAATTTTCACATCAAATTACCAAAGCTTGGTGCATAAAAATATTCAATAAGCCTCAAGGAACTGTTATCTCAGTAACAGCTATCTCAGTAAGTACTGAAATGCAAACCGATGCTCAGACATATTTTAAAAGTTTAACTAGTAATGTGAGCTTGAGGTATAGAAGCTTATCTGCCATCACAGTTATTGGGAGAAAAACCTGTATGACAGGGTGGAGGGGGGGAAAGAAAGAAAGAAGGTAGAGAGAAGGAAGGAAGGGATGGAGGTGGTGTTTGATTTTATAAAGAAAGCCTTTTAAACTAACTTTAACAGAAAAGAAATTAACCATATAATGCTTAAATACTCAGAAAATTAATTGTAAGGATAAACATCGAGGTTCTGAAGAATCTTGTTGCTGTTGTATCCAACAGATGAAGCCTCACTTTAGTTTAAAAACTGAAAATAAGAACTGAAAGTACCATTTCTGAAGTATTCCACAAGAACAAATGGTTGGGTTGATAATTAATGCATTTTGTTAAAATTGCCTGCAGGCACTGAGGCTTCAGGATGTCATCTGAGGCTACAGACCCCTTGGCATCAATACTAAAACAACAGCTTTCAAAGGATCTCTAGCAACTACTGCTGACAAACATCCAACACTTAAATCCAGCCCAATGCTAATTTTGTTCTTCAATGTAAGATTTCAGGATAAAAATACACCCTGAAATACACTAAAAAATAGCTGGGAAAAACCCAAGAGTAGCAAAAGCAAGAGTGACAGCTTCCAAACATAAAAAAACCCCCAGACAATCAGAATTTCTGCTGAGATGCCATTGACAACTGATTACTAAAAAGATCACCTGTAAATCCAAGCACAAAAGTAAAACTTCATCCTCAGCCAATGTGAACCTGGGCTTCATGAAGATGGAAGAGAAGTTTTGGAAAGCATACTGAAAAAATACCAACTACCTTTGTTAAAGGCTCACCAAAAGAAGTCAGCAGATTTCCACATCGATGCTTTATCTTACAACAACAGCATAAACGCACATCTGCAACCAAACCTGCATTCTCACTAACATCTCCAGCATACATAACAGCCATCAAAAAGTCAGTTTTCCTCAGACTCCAGAGGACAACACGCAAGGTTTGAAAGAAGACATCTAAACCTTGCAGACTTGCACGAAGGAAAAAAAAAAAGGGGGGGGGGGCGGGCAGCAGGGGGGGGAGAAGGATGCAATTTGCATCATGTATTTCCTATGGCTGCCTTTTTACAAACATTTTTCAACTTACCATATCAGCTTAATGCTCCCTCAGCTAGAACAGCACGACTGTTTGCTGGATTACACGTTAAATCTGATTAGAGAAATTACCTATTTTTAAAATAACTCAGCAAGAAGAATATGGTTATTTTTAAAAACCAAAAGCCCTTTTACTACATGATTCTACAATCAGTTCCAACAGCAGAGGAGAAAGTGGCAGCATAAAGATGAGAAAAGGTGCTGAGGCATGGAGCTGCTTCAGCTACCAAAAGACATACATATCCAAGCGTACAAGTTAGGCACAAAGTATGACTGAGGAAGGGACAGACACCTGTTTTTCTAGAAGTGGCATTTTGATCATTGTGGAAACCAGGACTGCTCCAATAAACAGCAATTCTGAAAAAAAACTGAAACAAGGGGGGGGTTTGTCAGTTTATTAAACAGTCTCAGACTGAAAAAGGTTGCATCTGAATAGGATTACTGAACAGAGTTTTTGCTTGGGTGTGACTCCTAAAGCAGTTCCTTTCATAGGCAGATACACTCTTTGGCTTTCTAATGTGCAGTAACTGCTGCCAGCAACTTGTGGGACTAAGGCCAAAGAAAAAGGAAGTACTCTGAACTGACACCCCAAGGATCTCAGATTTGCTTGACACACAGGAAAAGGAATTATATTTTAATTGTCTTACAATTACATATCCTAACTAAGCTAGGAGGCTTGTTTAGTTTGTCTAGGATAAGAAACTTATAGCCAGAATAAAAAACCCAGAGCCAGCTTCCTCCTGGTCTTTATTTGCAGCATTTACTCCACTGTTCACTACACAGCAGTATCACATACATATATCACAGAAATACCAATACAAGAAATCCAGATGATTAGGGAGAATTTAATTCATTCTTCTGAGGGCCAGAAGACCTAGCAGAGCACAAAGTGCATTCAAAATAACTTGCAAGAATAAAGCTTACTATAAATGTCAATACAATGAACATTATGTCCAATGATGTGTGGACATTTGTTTTAGGAATATGAACTGAACACAAGCGCATGACATGGCAAAGTTTGTTTTGTTTTTTTTAATAAAATAAGCCAGCACAAAAGAGCTCACCACTGCTCTTCTTCACAAACACTTCAAATATATTTTACCCCTTCTTCAACTAGATTACTGTCATTCCAGATTTTTTACTTAAAGTTCTTAGACTTCACTTCCTATTTAAAGAGAGCGTCCCACTTTCAGCTGGGATAGAGTTAATTTTCTTCCTAGTAGCTGGTATAGTGTCATGTTTTGGATTTAGTATGAAAATAACGTTGATACACACAACTAGCAACTTAGTTGTTACTAAGCAGTGTTTACAATTAAATCAAGGACTTTTCAGCTTCCCAGGTCCTGCCAGTGAGGAAGCAGAGAAAAAACTTCAGAGTAACTTGGTCTCTTGCCTCAAGGCACTAAAAGCTATACTACTTGTACCTCTAGCAGGAGCTGAAGCATTGGTTCTCCTCATCTGGAGGCCACCCACTCCCACAAATGGTGCACCACAATCACTGTTGCAAGTGCGCCTTGTCTATTTTAATATGAAGTCACCTAATTTCACATCAGCCTCAGCAATATTTAAATCAGCTCATTTGATATTGACACACTCGCCAACTCCCTTGCCATGCTCAACTCTGGAGTGATGAGGGACAGTGATGAAAAGCCCCTGAGCGCCAACCATTAATTTCTACTGCTGTTTCCAAACCCAACACAGGTCTATACCCTTAGCTGTGTTATGGAGCAGTGCCACTATGCATAAATTAGGAAACAGAGATGTGCTTCTAAGAGCCTATTTCAAAGTTTTCATTAAAACTCTGCATTAAAAAAAAACACCAACAACATTAAAAAAAACTAACTCCCTGTCTATTTTGAGGAATGCACTTTTGAGAAGGCAACTTTCTGAAAGGGAAGCTATAATAGTCTCAGTCTACAGACCACTCACCTTTCTGATGCAATCACTGCAGCTAATTCAAATGATGATGACAAACAGCCAGCCACTTATCTTTTTCTATTCTCGCAAAGAATTTTATTCTACTTTTTCTGAGGCAGCCTTCCTTAAACCAAAGGAAAAACAAGCTTTCACACTTCATATTACAATCAGGAAAAAAAAAAAACAACAAACAAACCAACCCTGCACTATTTTTTCCTTCAAGCTTTCAAGAAAGTTCATGGCACAACAGAAGTTGTTAGGTATAAAGTATTAAACTATTACTATCTTAAAGCCAGGATACCCTACACCATCAGGAAAAACACCACCCACTCAAGCAGGTAAACTTGTTTCAAAAATAGTCACCTGAACACCCCCTAACATTTTCACATATTGATAATTTCTTTCTAGTATTACAGAGAAAAACTTAAGTCTCATCTGTATTGCCTAAATAGCAATTATACACTGCTATGACACACGGAACTATAATAAAAGTAGTTGTAGGTCAAATAATAGCAATAACTCAGTGAAGATAACCTGCCTGGTCTTTATTCTCAGAGAAGGGGGAGGATTTACTGGTCAAGTACTTTATGACTCACAGTACAGTATATTAGAAATTTTCTATGTATTCTTTAGAATTGAGAGACTGCCCTTGTAGCTCAGTAGGCAGCTCTCCTGTTTCTGGCCTACGAGGTCATAGCTTTAAGTCCCTGCTGAGGAAACTTAACAAGTTCCATCTATAAATAGAATGGCATTAGATGCTGCTACTCTAGCAAGGGTGGTGGCCTTTTGACAAGAAATTTTTACATTTTCGTCTGTTCTGATAAGAAAAAAATATTGGATGTAGACAGGCACAGGATATTAGCCTAAAGATGAATGACAAAGTGGGCTCCAAAATCCATTGTAACTTCAGTTCACATGAGCCTTACAATTCAAGCATTATCAAACTACAATAAAGGCTAGAGAAGACTGCAAGAACAATAATTTTCCTTCTCAATGAGCATAAGTAAAATTACACACTTTACAATATTTGAGACCGAAAAGAAACCTTCTATATACTGTACAATCAAAATTTGACTGGTGACATCAAAAGGCATCCTCAGTGTAAAAACAAACTTCAGAGGTTTTGATTAGTAAAAAAAAACATTTGCACATTCACAGCTCTCATCTTATTCTTTCTGAAGTATATCCTTGAGACACACATATTTAATTATCAGGGATTAAAATGATACCAGTCTGCAATGTACAAATTTTTGCTCCTCATACTCGTGTACTTGGGGAGGCTTATTCAGCTCTCAGAATAACAATTACTTGTGACAAATTTAAGAATAAAGCCTACTAAGTTTATTTGTGCTTTTAACTGTAGTTACCTGGCCTTGGAGGAATATGGATTAAAGCTCAGGTATCACTTTCACTCAGTCTGGCAATGTAATTTACTGTTCAATAAAGACAAAGGCTAAATCACCAGAGTGCTGACAATTCTCCAGTACCTTTTCCACAATCTGCGCCCACGTGCTCAGGAAAACAAATTCACTCCTCTGTGTGAGACAAAACTGCAAACAGCATATCACAGTTTTGAGGTACAAATGCGTTAAGTTTTGTTCATATATGCACACAAAAGGAAAGAAACACCAGCAATAAAGCAGATGAGGGTGATTTTACAATGTGACTTCCAAGATCTCAGAGGCACTAATATTATGCTCAAGTAAGAACGACAGGTCTTGCAAAATTCTTCTGCAATAGTTTATCTTAGGAGGTTACAGTCTTTCATGTATTAATCTTATTTGCCTAAGTGAAAGTCTGATTAGCTAAAAGTTTTTCACACCTAGTCAAATTAAGCTAATTGATCATGCACTGGCACTGATCTGTTGAACAGTATGTGGGTGTGTAAAATGTCTCCTCCTTGCAGGTTTAGTGGTAACACTAGTTGAAGCTGCACATCAGAAGATTCACAAGAATCCCATCCTGGTCCTTTAATTCCACTACCAATATTGTGGTCAATAATGTCCTACTATCCAGAACACACACAAGGTTCTTTTCTGCTCTTCAGATATATCTACAAAGTAGACTACATCAACAGACAACTACTTTGCAGCATCGGCCTTCATCCTAGGGTGTTTCCCATTATCATTGTATTTAAGAGTAGGCACACGAGAAAGATAACAGCCACTACACCACACAATGGGATACCCGGTCTTGCCCCTAATTTACTCTCAATTTCACCTATATCCGCTGTCTGCTGCTGGATGCTGCACAAGCGCTTACTCCAATCCTACGTGGTTATTTCTCAAGAAGATTCTTTGAGCAGATGTCTATATGAACACCTCTCTCTACCAACATTTTTTCTGAGCAAAAACACGGCTGTGCTTCCATCCTTGGATCCAGAGAGAGGACTAGACAGCACTAGCTGTCTAAAATGGCTTAAGGTTAGTACATGACACTAACAATGACTGCATGTGTTTCTCTGCAACAAAACTTTTGTCAAGGCAGTACTTCCTGAAAATCGGTCTTCTGTGACTCATTGCCTCTTCCAATCCCTTTTCTATTGGCTTTTTTTTTTTTGGGGGGGTGGG
>VXBL01005128.1:1006953-1025372 GCA_013400195.1 Aramus guarauna
TGCGGTGGGGGGAGGGGGTGGTGGTGTGTGTGCTCAAATTAACTTGTGTACTCAAAAGAAAAAAAAAAACAATTAAAGCTTTATTCAACTGTGCTTCATTTTGGCTGCTTCACAATACTTAAAAGGGGAAGGAAGACTTGTATGCATATATAATTCCTCTATACAACATTGTTTGCTTCAAAACTTAAGTTAATCTGTTTTCAGAAGGTGCTTTCCCCAATCTTGATCATTACCACACAGAACATGGTACGGTATCAAGAGGGTTGCAAAGGCTGGATTAGATTCAGCTAGCGGTCATTACATGTGCATTCTCTTTCTGCTTGCACCTACAAAACCACTGTAAGCAGGAGAAGAGAAACCTGGCACTCCACTCCTCCTGCTCATATCATCTACACAAACAAAAGGTCTGAAGTAAAATAAAGCTAAGTAGCCTTTGAAATACCCTACTCTCCTGCAACAAAAGCATTTGCTTTTTATATGAGGAAAAACTAACAATAAGCAAATAAGTATGTATCTCCAGGAATATCTCTATTAGCCTCCCTTTCCTTTCAAGATGGTGGGCTCAGTATCTAAATGCTGAGAGGTACAATTCAAAGAGAGCTAATGTGGCCTAAGATGAATTATCCCTGGTTTTGGTGTTTTTTGTTTTTGTTTTTTTTTTTCTTTCCCCCCCGATGACCTGATATTCTGAAATTGCAACAAACAATGCAAAAATAGTCTTGCTAATAAAAATTACTTCAGTTTTGATGACAATTTTGCTACAAGAGGTAGAGGAATGCCATTTTCACAACTCTGTGATCAAAAAAATCTCCTGTGCAAAGCCTTACCTAGAATCAAAACACTTTGTAATATTTTACACACACAAAAAAAAAGAAACCCCAAACAACAAGGATTAGTTAAGACAAAATGTTTCACACCGCTGCAACTGCCACTTAAGTTTGAAAGCTTTCACAATTTTTGGTTTTAGTGTGGAGAAGTCACCAAAAAACAATTGAAAGTTTAGCTGGACTGTGAGCTACTCCAAATATTTCATTAAACATTATTTTAGTTACTCTAACAACAAATAAGAAGGAAGATAAAATCTCAATAAGAACTATTATCTACTTCACAGCATACAGACATACATCTTGATTGTGTAACACTAGCAAGTTTAATACGGGCAAACTACTTTTAAACTTTGGTAGATGAGCAGTGAAAGGTTTGTATTTGTAAACAAGGAACCCTAACTTTTTTAACAGGTGGTAATTACATTTAGTAATATAAAACAACATATAAACAAAATATGTTAAGAGACAATAAAATTTTGTAAGACAGCTATGTTTACATCATTTGAAGTTGAATTTTGACACATTATAAAGATGAAAAATCAGTTTCAGATATTAGAAGTGGCACAGCTGAGCTACAGCTGCATAAACAGATCCACTATGATTCCCAATGCACAGAATACACATGCTGAATGGATGAGATGCAACTCATACTTTGCTCACTGAAGCGCTAGTGCAGTGGAGTGTGGCTAAGTGATATCATCATATGCCTCCTCTCTGTAGCTGTCAGCTTCCAGGAGCAGCAATCAGCAGGTATGATTTCTTCTTAGAGAACATAGGGGAAGAAATGCATCGTGCCTCCAGTATATAAAAGCTACAGAACTATTAGCTTCTTTATACAGACAATACAGACTTTTTTTACAGAAAGTGAAAAAAGTGAAGTCAGAACAGAGGATGCATCTCAGTTAACACTGGCAGTATTACAAGTTGCCAATAAACCTCATTATGATAAAAAATAAAGCGAAGTCAACTTGATTTTAAATGTTGAGCAAAAATCAGTACGAATATTGTCAAACTGAGTTTTGATTAGCATTTATCTCAAACAAGAACAAACTACACTCAGCTCATATGATCCATGTGTATCCGAGTTTAAATGATGGCAAATTGGTTTAGAAGTTATTTAAAACCCTGAAGGCGGTAGAAGCAGGGGCTGTACTAAACGCTTCCAGTTATACATAAAACTGAAGTAAAAGCAATTAAAGCTTTTTAGGAACCAATTCTCACTGGTCACACCAGTCACTTCTATAAGACTGCAGGGGATGTTTACCTAGCTTCATGATTCTTTCGTTCTTGTCACAAAGAACAACTTTTCACGGATTATTGGTTACCAAACTCCCCATCCTGCCCCTAAAGACAGCTACAGCTCCTCTGCTGTGGAGTCAGAGCAGTTCCAGGCAGAGAAGCAAAGCAGGAGCCCCCCACCCCGACCTGCCTGCACTCCACCAGCCTCATGTCACCACAAGTGGCTTGCACGTTCCTCTGCAGGTCTGGAAGACCAGGCGACAGCATGCAGGTGAGCCCTCAAGTTCTTCCACAAAAGCCAATGTTGCCTGCCCTACTTCAAACATTGGGCATCGTACCCTACTTTTTTTATTTATTAAAAAGGAGCATTTGACAGCAAAGTACTTTTAGAGACAAATTTCCTTCCAATTTCTGAAACTTTGAAGAGAATGACTGGATTTCATTAAAGAAACTAAAAATAAAAGCAAAATGTGGAACATATTTTCCAGAAAACTAGGACTGTGGAATATCAGTGGGAAGAGAAACTCAAAAACACGAAGACCTCTGGCTGTTTAACATCCTGTACATTCAAAAACTCAGCAGACCTGTAGCAGGGACTAAATACTGACATCTACCATTTTCTTCGCCGAAGCATTATTTAAGAGCAATTTGTAAATTTACACTTGTAACAAGGTTGCCATTTTTAGCCTAACACACAAAGAAAGTAATTTTCTACAAGTACTTGTGACTGATCTGCCATAAAAGTTGAAAGGTGGTTAAAGCCATGCAACTTGGGAAGAAATACTATTACAACCTTCAAACAGCCTGCCTTCTGCCACCATGAAAACATTACTGCCTCAGTTAAAACCATAATATACCTGAAACATGGAAAATAGAACTGTCAGAAGTGTTTCAAATTAAACAGTGAAACTCAGATGATGAACAAAGCTGTAAGTACTTTAAAGCATGCATCAGGTTACTATGGTACTAATGCTGTAGACGCCACTATCCAGTACAGAAAACAGTTTTAAAATTAAATTCCCCATTCACTCAGCCAATAAGCAAGTAGATCTGTTTGAGGTTTTCGCAATTGGATTTGGCTAAAACTAAAATATATCCCTACCCCTAAGAAACTGGGATCACCTCTGGATTTTTTTTTTAAGTGTATTGAGATCAAATTATTTATTTTAAATATCACTAATTCATTTGCAAGTTTGTGCCCTTTAGTAGAAAAAAGTCTATAGGAAGTAGCAAACCCCAAGAATGTATTGCTCTATTCTGTATAGGAAAACTTGTTCGCCTTGTTTGCTGAGCTAAAAGAATGTACTTCATACTGCTACTAATCATGTACAAAAATACAGTGGTGCTCAACACAAACTTACCTTTCTTACTTGTCCTATTACCCTACCACTTGCTGGTCTCACACACACTGCTGTTTCTTTAGATATATTAAAATATACCTTAAACATAAACGTTTTCATTGATTTAATAAACAGTATCAGCCAGGGAAAGTAACAGTGTATCTAGGATATGGAAATTTCAAGGATATGAAAATCCATAACCATTTCAAGGTGGGAGTACTTTCCTTTTTTAAAAGAAGTAAGAAAAGTAGAGAATTAGCTAGACAGAAATAAGTCTCATCTCTCCTTTGCTTTATGCCATTCAAGAAGCTGTCTAGGTAAACAACACACAGAACTTACACAGTTCCAACAGAAATGTAATTGTAATTACTTTGAGAGTACTACAGTCGCAGCTGACCTACGTGCCCTGTGGTGGATAAACAGATAGGACAAAACCTTCTTCAAAAATCATCTCATAACACAAAGAGGTAACAACAGTGAATTCTGTTATGCAGAAAAAAAACCAAACACAAATAAACCTTTTGTCCTAAAGAAAACATGGTTCAATACATCCTCAATGAATAAAGAAAACAGGAACACAACCTTTAGCCTAGGACTACAAAATACTTTCAGTGAGATTCCCAAAGTTTGGTTCATTGTAGTCAACAAAAGTTCTTCACTCCTAGCTAGCCACTCCCTTGCCAATCATTACCTTAATAAAATTTGAGTGAGTTAATTCTCAAACTGTTTTTGCAAAAATACTAACTGAACCAAGCTAAGTAAAGACTAACAAGCCTTTCTTCAATATACTCAGGCATGCAGTATATTGAAGTATACAGCACAAACCCCACAATGACCTGCTTCTGACTTTCTGCCTGGCAACCAGAAATAAGAAAAGACCAATTCTCCAAAGGGCTCTGCTTCACAGGCTAGCCATTAACAGGGGCAGCAGTAGTGAATACCACAACAGCATAAAGACAGAGAGCAACAGTTTCAGTGCTCAAAGGTGAAAATTTGTTCCAGATCACCTCAAAACCTTAGTGAAAACACTAAATTTTTCACACTTTGTAAAAGCACGGTCCTCAGATCATTTCCTAGTGGATCTCTTCTTAAGAAGATTTTATCATTCTCATCTTCTCTTCATCTTCAGCAATAACTCCTTCCCAGCTTGGTGGCATGCAAAGCCTCACTTTCCAGTCCACTGCCTATTCCCCTTTAACATGAGGAACCCAGACAGGTTGCTGCTAAGCCAGCTTCTACACAACTGCAGAGATCATTCATTCAGTGCCTAGCTGCCAGGCTGAAAACTGACAGCCAGTAAAAACATTACAGTATATAAAAAAGGATTATACATTTTTATAATATAAGTTGGCAGGGTATGCTGAAAATTCCAATGAGTTACAGGTTTTAACTAAAGTCTGCACTGTGTAACCAACAGATTTTTTTTTTAATTTACTAGAGCTCTGTTACTAGCTTTTAGTGCCAAATCTTCATTTTGTAGTACTGTGGGGAAAGTAGAACTAATATGCACTTTGCGAGAGGAAAAAAGTCAGTTTACATCTCTCAACAACAAAATTTTGCATTAGCTTCTTTTTTTATTATTATTATCCCTAAGTAATATTTTAAAAGAGCTTTGTGTTTATTGGGCAATCAACACACAGAATTTCTACTTCTGTTCGTCACTAGCTTGTGTTCTAGCTAAAACACCTAGCAAGAGCAGCATAAGATGCAGGGTTAAGATTTTAACTAGAAAACGGGAAAAGTGCTATTTAAAAAGTGATTCCATTATCTTTTTTGCTCCCAAAGAAGAAAAACAGCAACAGTCATTTCACAACCATTACATTCCAGAATCCTTGAAAGAAACTGAAACAAATCCCAAGGAAATGCAAGGCTAGATTAGAAGAAATAGATGTTAATACAAAGTATCTGAATGGTTTAAAAACCTACAATAGTCTCAATCCTCTTTCAATCCCCAAAGAAAAATACAAACACTGTTAACCCTTAAAACAGCTACCTGAAACAAATGCTTAAGATTATTCAATACATAAAGCATCTTGTCCACTGGCTATTATATCTATCTGTTCCTTAACAAGCATTTATGATACAAGTATCAAAACACAGCAAGTATAAAGAGTTTATCACTTGTTTTCAGCTGACCAGGCAAAACAGTAATTACAATCCCAGCATAGCAATGGATTTGGGGAAACTGATCCTCCCCTTTTTTCTAGGGATACTGTAGCAGTGGCTCTTGGGTAGCTATAAGTATTTAAAATATACCCACATATTAGTACAGCCTTTACATATCAAACTATTTCCTAATATGATGCATAAGTTCAAAATACTTATTTCACTCTACCCAGTAAGGATCTGGCCTCGCCTTTTCAAAATATCTTAAGTTTTAAATAGCATTAACTGCTAAGCTACAATCAATAGCCCATATTTTCATACACAGAAAGTATGTGTCAAATGACTTTAACAGAAAATAGTAGTACTAGATATAAAATGTAAATAAGACTAAGTTTTCAAAGGAGAAGTAATGCTACACACACACACAGTTATAGATGGCTTCCAGTTACTAGAAGACCTTAAAGAAGGCCAGTGCTCCTAAAAGCATGTCCTGTTTTTCAACAGCATATGCCTACAAACAGAATACCTTTCCCCACAAAGTTTGTCTTGATTGAAAACACAGTACCAGCACTCTGCACCAAATCCACGTCTAGGTATTGCATTTGACTGAGACAGCACTTACTCACCAAGCATGCAGACTGCAGAGGCACATCAGTTCACTGCTCTGTATAAATATGCTTCAAAAAACAAGCTCATGGGAATGAGAGTTCTAAGCATCTAAATTGTACTATAAGATAGTAAATACTCCATGTTTTTGTGTTTTTGTTTTACAAATACTCTACCCACAAAATTTTTTTTTGCTCCAATCACCAAATAAAGGGGGGGTTTGTTGTTTATTTTGTTCTATTGTTTCATCACTCACTGTATAATAATGGCCTAACCAAAAGACAGCAACAATGGTGTCCAGTTTCCTCAAATCAGCACAAACATTATTAACCTCAGTCTTTTCAGATCAGGAACCTTTTTCAATTGCAAACCAACACATGCTTTCACCAAGCTTTTAAGAGCCAAATTCTAAGTGCTGTTAATATAAGTCTGAAGGACAGTTCTGTATTGTGGTAATAGATGATGAAGGAGAGAATAAAAGCTCTTGGTCTAACTGAGAAATATTCCAAATTCAGAGATGGAGGGCGGGTGGTGTGTTCAAGACTCAATGTAAGTCACACAGAAATCAGGAAAAGGAAAGAAGTAAGGCTTGCCCTGTAAGGAACAGAATCCTAGAGTCTGCTACTAACTCCATATTTTCATTTTCTACTTCCATTTCAACCTTTTATTATCACATTCCATTCCTCCTCATTTATAAAACTAAACAAATCAACTGCCATGCACTGCTAGCAAAAGAAAACAACAAACCATTACTGCAGACTTCCAAAAACCCAGTTCCTTTTTAAGGCTTCAGCACAATGCCAATGAAGACAGACATAGTTGTTACATAGCAGAGGATGGGAATTTTCTCGGTTGGGAAAACCCAAAGCCTAATGACTTTGAATTGAATAGTAAAAGTTAAAATTTTAATGGATATTTGTTTCACAGTACAACAGTGCTGTCCTTAAGCTATAGGGAGAACATATAAATAAGTTTACGTACGCATCAGATGAAAGATCCCATCACAGGCATTAATATGAGACAAGAAGGAATTTCCTAAGCCTTGGCCAGTGTGGGCTCCTTTCACAAGGCCAGCAATATCCACCACATTCAGAAAGGCTGGAATTTTGCTGAAATATAAAAGTTAAAAGTTTCATTACTGAAGTGTATCAGTCAAAACTTTTGGCACAGAAATAAATTCAGAACGTGAAAAATTGAACATTTCTTTTTTATAGAACAAGTTACACATGACAGTAGCTTTCTCCCCTATTTAACATGCAATGTATAAAAGCCAGCATTCCCCCCATGTAAAACATCAACCATTCTTTAATTTCTCTGTCATTATTCATGTAAAATGAAGTAAACTGGTTTCTAAATGTGGAATCATACTGACAGCTATACGAATAATCAACCAGGCCTGGAACACTGAGGTACAAAGTCAGTCATCTGTAATGAGCAGTTTTCATAGTACCAAAGGGCTAGGACACATAAATGTCCGTTGCACACTGCTATCGCACACCTCTAAGGTTACTGTTTAATTCACTAAGTTAAGCAATTTTCTCAGAAGACAAGGGCATTTTTTTAACACAGTCATGAAAAAAGTCAGGAAAAAAACCCTAAAACTTTGTGATAAGCTGTTGATTAAGAGCACTTTCATATGGTCTATGCAACTGACAACATCATCATAAACAGTGGCACAGACAGAACCATGTTGAAATGCTGCAAATTCCTCACTTGCAGAAGACCAGAAACCACACGCCATAGTCATCACGATTTCCAGCTTGATGGCTTCAAAATAAATAACTGGAACACTACTTAATTTCCATCAAACACTTTAAATTATGACAATTATATTTCATTAGCACTATGCTAAGATTAATACAACAGTTCACTATTTTCCTAACAGTAGATATAATGGAAAACACCCACATCCACAGCTTTAATAACAATGATGAGAAAGGTGTGACATGCTATGAAGTCTGCATGAGCATACACTGCCAATTTGTAAAGCAATGAAAAGCTTTCTTTTATGGTGAATGTTCTTCAACATGAGATTCAAATCTAAAGAGCAATTCTGTGGTCTACCTTAAGACGTCTTTTCCAAAGTCCTACCATTGCAGTGCTGCTCACAGACAGAAGCAACCACGTAGGTGTGAATGAGTGCTAGGGATGACCTAGCCAGTGACCTCCTAGCCAACCTATACAGAAACCTTCTCTGAGCAGTGTTACACTTCTGAAGTCCACAGCCCAAACTGAGCTGTATTTTTATTAGTGTGGCAGCTTGCTGAGAAATATATTTTGTTTTTCAAATATTGAAACATGACTGCTGTCAAATCTGTAACAGCAGAAAACTTCAGAAAACCACTCTTCTTAACCTGATGCCTGGTATGGCAGCTATGGCCCAGACAGAAAAAGCTGTAGTTATGGAAATCTATGGATCATTGTCTCTGCTCAGAGCTACAGGCTTAGGTAGAACAAAACAAGTTTCCAACTTTTTTTTTTTTTTGTGCTATCTGACTTCCATTTGACTGCAAATAACACAACACATAGTTTAATATTAGCAGATGCGCTGCCTTACTTGAGATGAGCTCCCTAATTTGGGAAGAGGTGATCCATTTCCATTAGAGTCTGTCTTAGTATGCAGTATCTGTTTCTGGAAGTGTGGTGACCTAAAAGCGAAAGATCTTATCCTGGTTTTGTTTCCGATCTTCCTCTAACACTCCCCAAGAAAAATTATTTCTTTCAAGTAAAGCGATTTCACAATACAAGACCTGGACAAAATGTTTTTTCTTTACCAAGGTGATGTTCAAAATATCACTAAACTTGTCAGGTGTAATAAATTAGAAACTTAATGACATGTTTCGTGTCATTTGTGATGCGTTTAGAAACAAGCATGAATAGAACCCAATACCCAGAAGGGTGAGTTTAAAAAAAAATATGCAAGAAAACATTTATAACATAGCATGAGTTACTTAAATTCAGGTACACAATATGTTGACTTGTAGCTTTGAACTTCACTAGGCCCATGTAAATAAAAGCCCATCCTTTGGAAGACAAATGTTGTGTACTGCAAGTTAACATTGTTGAATGCAATAGAAAGAACAAGAATATAAGCACATTCTGAAGGAAACAAAATTTGAGAGTGTCACGTTTTTCTCCCACTATGGTTTTCTTTGCAAACTTTTTTTTTTAAACTACCAGTACACAAACTCAAACAGAAACAGTGAATCCTTAAGTTTAACACACTACCATGAGTAATGCACACTCAGAAGACAGAAACCAGTAACTCTATTAACATGTTAACCCAGTAAATCCTTTTTTGCCTGACAGAACAGCAGAGCTAATGCATACCTCAGAAGAAACACCAGCAACTTCCCAGTCAGAATTGTTATAATTCCTTGCTTTTTGACACATAACTAAGTCAACAGCAAAGTAGAAAAATGCCACTCTTTAAAGCACTTCTCTATTGTCATTTTAAACTGTGTTTTGAGAAAAACAAAGGCGGTGTTAGAAACTTGCCTTCTATGATCCCCCTCATCATTCTGGTAGGATTAACTTCCTGGCCAGCCATCAGAAGAATTCACACTTTCACTACAAAGATGCCACATTAGAGCAATACAGATACCTTCATGTGCAGATGGAGCACTACCACCAGAATCAACCTCATTTGCTAGACAATGGAAAGAAAACCCCAGCACCTCTATTTCACAACTGACTAATACAGCAAGAGACCTTTGAAGACAAGTATCCGGGTTTCCAGGATGTTTTCTCACCTTCACCTTGGGTACCACAAAGCTAACATTCCAAGCAAAATAAAACCATCCCCATTCTTGGCAGCCCCTTTCCTAAGCCTAAATCTCTATTTCATCATAGCAAGATGAGTACAGAGAAAAGCTGGAAAAAGCACAAAATAGTCACACTTGCCTATCCTCTGAAGGACAGAGTAAACATGAAACTAAACAAACAGAAAACGCTGCAAAGAAGAGGGAGGGGGGAATACCATATATCTTGAGTGTGTTTTAGTTCTTCTAAATGTAGAAGACTTAACAGGATTGTTCTTTTTTTCCTCCCCTCCTCTAAACAGATTAATTTCCATTTCTCAAGATTCGTTAGTCAGCATTAGCATAATGTCACTGAGCCTCAAATGATCATCAGGAACAGGTGGCATCAACTGATCATTTGTACAAATCAGTACAACACCAATCTACCATAAAGCATGCCACAGGAATTTATAATATGAAAGAGATTACCAAATCCAGAAGTATCTCTATATTTCAAGCATAGATACAATCCTTGAGCAAGGGGGTTTTACCTCACTTAGAAATACAGCAACAGTGGTTTTGTGTTAGTATACTACCTTCACTGTACGAGCTACTGTGCAACAAAGAGCACAAGATACACTACAGTTTTGTAGTCCAGTGGTTGGGGTATTTATTCAGGAATAAGATGCTTATGTATCCATAGGATTATGCATTTTGCAGGGGAGGAGGCCTATTTCTCACCAACTTTGTTTCAAACTTCTGTCCAAAACAGTTATTTAAACAGGCAAGAGGGGTTTCTTTATCTGACCTATTTGTTCAGTACAGTAGTACCAAATAAAACAATGCCACCAGTTGCCATTTTTCCTTTTAAAATGCACACGCATACAGTATCTGCAATTTGTTGTGCTTTCTTGGTTTCTTCATCTCCAAAATTCGAGGGGAAGAGGCATACATTTCTTTCTCAAGTTTCCATAAGTCGTTGTTTAGGTGAGAAACTTCACAGGCAGCATACACCTGAAGCTTTGACTTAAGTTTGAAACGTCATAACCAAAATGCTGTTTCTCTCCCTGGGTTTTTATTCTTCCAGGTTTCCACAATCTCTCTTCTCCAATGAAAACCATACTCCAATCATTTCTCTGCAGCATTTACTACAGTTTACAGAAATCTCACATCCACGGTGAGACCCTGGAAAGCCACGACAGCTTCAGCTAAATTCAAAGTGCAGCAATTTCCCAGTAAGCCTGGTTGATAATTCTCGTAACACACTCACCCTTTATTAATTTTTTGAATAGTTCAAGAAATTTCTCTCAACTCAAACTCTACCTGATCCTAGGTCCCACATACCAAAAAGGCCAGATTCTTCAATGTGAGGGTAAAATGTCCAACTCCCCTTTTCTCTTTGGTAAAGCCAAATGTGCTACTCATCCCCTGGTTCCAGCACAAACTCTTCCACCTTCAAAAGTTGTTATATGAAATCTATTAGAAATGGGAAACTCAATGGTACTGGCAAATAAAACTTGAACCTAATAGCACATGAACCAGAAGTGAAAAATCTGCTAATTAAATTTCATTTACATGAATTATAAAAAGGTAAAATATTAAGTGTGGACTAAGACACTTACTCAGTGCCACAAGTATAGCAAATGCCTGCATTCTCAAAGTATTCAGTAAGTTATTACACCAACAAAATACAACTAATTAAATTTTGCCTTCTCCCACCAGGCAGAAAAGATGGCTCAAGTCACCACTACTTCAGGTCTTTCATTCACTGCTGGAAAATTATTCGTTCACAATGCTAGAACAAGCATCACAGCCAAGTTGATCTACACAGGCTCAGAACTAACCGAAGAGCAGGCAAACTCAGTAACGCCAAAGGAAGCAGCACATTGACAACAGGATACACTTGCCAATTTTCAGTTGTTTTCTGTAAGAAATGGAATTCTCTTACAGATGCTGATATGCCAGTTATATCCAGCTAAGTTACTTGTGTTTCACTCTGGAATAACAGGTGGTTTTCATCTATATAAATGCTCTTTTTAAACCCAGAGTAAGTTCCACATGATGTCCTTCAAAAAGTCCCACTCCTGACCTTGTTTCTAAGTAGTACTTTCACCAACTGATTATGTAAATTTGACTTCAAAACTTTTATCACGTATCTGAGTATGCTATGCTACAAGTTTGAGAGAACTTTTATTTAATATTACACAGGAGTTTAATGACCTAGACAGCAATGGAAGTCAATCAGATTTAGTTCAGTAACTATCACTTGAGCACCGATATCTGAATGCATAAATTTTAACAATCTACAATGCAACAGAACAAACCAAAGCAATCTGCTGACAAAAAGGACAGAGATCCTGAAGTACACTGGACAGTGTTAGAGCTCAAGAGGGGTAGTTGCACTTTACGTATTATCCTCCTGCGAGATAACCAGGATTGCTTTAAAATTTAAGGTTGAAAAGGACATCCAAGATAGATTAAAACCAGTTTAAGTTAAATAGAAGTGTTTGTGATTGCAATAAGCACTGTGTTTTGTCAACACATATGTGCAAGGCAACACACCTGCTTACAGGTGCAAACAAACAAGGAATTAGATAGACTGATAACCTGATTAGAAGGCTGATAACCTGAGAACAGATGAACCAAACTACTAACCGTTTGCTCATTCCTGTTTATAATATCACTTGATTTTAGCCAGAGGATGCAGAAACATAGACTTTAAAAATCACTTTTTATTAATGTTTTCACACAGGTTGATTACTATCAGCCAATACAGTCCTTCAGTTTAAACTGTTTAAAGTTAAAACACAGCTTAGGCTTACATTGCTTCTACCTGAGTATTTCTTTTAGTTAATCATAGAGTTTAAAGTAAAGAAGAAAGAATGCAAATAATTGCAGTGAGGAGATTATTTGGGGCACAAAATAAAATATAAGAGGAAATAGCAGTTTCCTCCACCCCCTCACTCAAAATCATTTTGAGGCTTGACTCAAATGTCACCACTGAGACACATCTCCTGGCCAGGCACAGTATGTGACAGCTGTGGGAGCAGGAAGGACCATACGGGCTAAGCCTAGTGGCTATATATACTCAGAGGCATTCAAGATATTTGTGAGTTACGACACAAATCACTTGTCCAAACAACATCAGTTTGACATATTTATATAAAAATATTTTTAGGCTTAAGCAGCATCTTAATGACATTTAGAACACAAAATGCACAATAGCAGCTTTATTAAAGCTTTTATTAAGTTACTACAATTTCTTTAGATGTGCTACACACAGTTCTTGTGTAAGAAACCCATCACTTCTAAACACAAAATGTCCCATTAAAATATTAACTGCAGTTAACAGATCAACTGTTTCTGGCTTCCAAGTCCCGATTTTCAGGGCTGGAGCTACCTGCTGAGATGAAGAATATCTCTTTTTCAGTTTAGAATTAGCAGATCTCATCTCTGCTACCTGCTTACGATTCACAGATTGGGGCCTAGGGAGGAGATACACCTTTCTGATTTCAGCAGGAACTAAAGCAATCAGTCCAAAGAAAGTATCCTCTTTCCAGTTACTAAAATGGAACTAACTCAATTATTAGTCTGTCAAACCTTGCTGAAAGTACTCCTGTTGGGGAAACAGGGTTAGGAGGACAACAAAATAAAAAGCCAACAGTCTTTCCTTCCTGAAAAAGCTATATGTTGACACAATGTAACAAATATGATTTTTCACTGAATATTGTATAAAATTTAAAAACGAACAAGTAGTTTACCTAAGTTAGTAACAGAACATAAACTAAAACCTTAAAATAACAAGCATTCAGAATTATTTTAATACATTACGATCTCTTCTTTTCTTAATATCCACAATTTCATTCACACCAGAAAGCAAGCAATAGGTAATATTAAAGCTCAAGTAAATTTGCTCATCTAATTCATCTGGCAGCGACACAGCAGGTTTTTTACTGGAAGTTCTTAGAGCCCACCTTCTGTGTACAGCCTATATCAGTGAACTTCTCTATTGTAAACAGCCATATACATCATCCACTGCTGCAGAAATTAAAAAAAAAAAAACAAAACAGGTTATAAACTCTGGCAGCATACCTTTATCTATGAAGTACAGATTTACCTTTACAGAGTAGTCTCCAAATTGTTGCTCAAATGATTTCATTTACAAGCATCTACATTTCCAATTAAGTAGTACCAGTCTGCTTTCAGCATGGGCTACCAAGTAAATGCACACCAGTCAGTCAGAGTTAGGATGATGCTTTCTTCTTTTAGAGACAGGAACAGATCTTCAAGCAACAAACAGTACCTGAAGAGCCTAACTCCTCCTCCAATGGCAGAATAGTGGCAAACTCATACTAGCAATATTCTTGGCAATAGAGTTCATCTCTCTGTAGCAGCAGCAATTTCAGCTCAGTGTGACAGACAGCGACTGCCAGCCTGCCCCAGTCCAGCTCTTCCCTCACTCACTGCGGGCACCAAGGCAAGATCACTTTGGCCTGTCATATGTTACTTTAGTGAAGATAAAGTCCCCTTCCCCACCCCCCCAACAATAAGTGCAGTTTTGTGATGAGTAAGTGTAACACGTGGGAAACAAAAACCTGAATGCTTTAGATTTTAAAAGACAAAATCTTGAGACTAGACAAGAGTCTAATTTAAAGAGTACTCACTGTTTATAAAACATTCTGCATGCACAGATTGATTACGTCTACTAATCCAAACAAGTAGAAAATTAACACAGAACATATTACATAAAGATGAAGAACAAAATCAAGACTATACAAGAGGAATTAAGGAATTTAAATTACAATTCAGTTGTATATCTTCATGACCACAGCCTTCTTTTCCGGAGTTAAGTCTCAGACAGACAAGCACAAACAGCCCAAGAAGAGTTACCTCAGTCTACTATGCTACTGAATTGTCATTAATTATCACCGCTTTATTACTGTTAGAGTGAAATATTAAAATCATATAAGTAGCATAAGTGAACTCAAGAGCTATACTACCTAATAATCCCCACATCCATTGATTTTAAGTAACAATACTCTCCTAAAAAAGACCATTCAAATGAAAGCTGATTTACTACTTATACCCAGCTTATTATCCAATTCAGTATATTTAATGAAGACAGATTGAGCAAATAAATATATTATTTTCATTAAGATTTAAGGGTGATTTTTTTTTTTCCAGAGAGATAGAGAGCTTGCGAGTTGGAGAACACGCATACAGGTATTTACAATCTTAGCACTCTTCATAAGGATAGATGGCCAAAGGCAAGATGAGGGGAGAGGTAACCATCTTCAACTATTAATTTAGAAGTAACCAGTCATAGCTAAGTGAGAAGAAAAAGAGATTGATGCGGCACCAAATCAGCATTAACACTGCAATTTAGAACAAATTTGTCAACTAAACTTAAAAGCCACACTATTATCTCTGCACAATCAACAGCCAGAAAGTTTTGTCTCAAATCGAGCAGTTTTGTGATCCAAGTATGCTTAATACTCACTTGAGCAGGAGAAGCAAGATAACGTGTTATAACAATCCACCTAAACAAGCAGATCCATACTAATGCATTTTTCAATATTTAAAAAGCGCACGGGAATTACAGTTGGAAGTAATTTGTTTGCACCTGAAAATTAAGTTAACAAGTGGATATTTGATCATTGACTAATCAATCTTTTTTAATTGTGGGTGTGATCTGGCTCTAAAACTGACACCCAGGTGTTAAAAAAAAGCATAGACATGCATGCTAATTTGCCCGATGATTTATGTACACTCACTTTATTCAAGATACCTCTGCAAGTGACTGCAAACTGAAATTAAAAAGTCACAAGTGTCTATTTAAGTTTTTGTTTTCTGAAAGCAAAAATCCAGTTCCCACACTGAACATATACAGCAGATTACAGAAACAGTCAATAGCAAAAAAACCACTGGTGTGACAAAATTAACACACTCTTAGAATAATGAAACAATTAAAAGAGACAGATTGTAGGAATATCCCTGAATATACCACGTAACAAGTAGTAGAGCCTATAAAAAGAAGAGAAAGAGGGGGAAAAAAGGCTGCCTATAAAGCTTACTGTCAAAAAAACTGAGGACACAGGTATGTTCATGGGTATTTGTTTGGCTACCTACAGCATATACAATATTCTGAACGATACAAAATACAGCATGGAAGTTTTACAAATGAGCAACCTCATGACACATTAGGTATGTCCACTACGGTTCATTTTCCAAATCTCTTCAGAAGATTCTCCAAGTCACCTGGGAGCCACTACCTTCAGAGACAGGAACACCAAGCACCAAATGGTGCTGAACAATGACTAGAAGCTCCTATATTTCTCATTCTCATACCACAAAGGTCATATTGGTGGGGGAGGTATATTCAATGTACATACGTAATTTCACATTCTAAACCAGATGTTAGTAGAAAACAGTAAAGACATTACAGTTGCATTAAGCTTCTATGAAAACTTTGGGTTCAGTAATACTATTTCAGCTGCTTAACCAAAGCAAAATATCAAGAATTTGAGTTACCTTGGAGGTTTGTGGTACTGGCATAGGAAGTCAAATCTGTCATCAGGCACAGGTACTCGACTCTCATTTGGATCAATAGTACAGAAAGGAAAGTTTTCTGCTGCCGCTTGACTCTTTGTTAACACATTAAAAAATGTCGATTTCCTATAAGCAAAACACACACACGTTCTTAAAGGAGTTCAAGTTAGAAGCATTTAAAAAGCCTGGATAGAAACACATCTTGTTCCAACCCAAAAGCAATACTGAACTTTCCCTTTACTTCAACAACAGTGACTATTACCCTGATTCTAGTACAAGACACTTTCAAATACACATACGGAGTGAACCACTGAAACCCAATGATGTTTACCTCTCTTCCCTGCCCTTGAAAATTCCCTTAAGTAACTATATTACACATATTAGTTAGCAAAGAAATTTCAAGTCAAAAGAAAAGCACAGCTCTACCGGCCACTACTAATTTTCCCCAAGCACAAAGTCAGAAACCGATAAGGATGCTTGAAACTTATTCTGAGTGAACTAGTTTTGCCAAGACTCACCAGCTCTTTCCACAAGTGTATTGTTTCTTCAGATTAATTTACATATTAACACAATTTCAGTATCTAAGCAGTACAAGTTTTTCATCCTTGTTAAATATCAATGGAAAAAGCTACAAGTTCTTAACTCCTGAATCTTCTACCATAAATATTCTGGTGATTTCTTTTTAGTTTCACATAATTTCTCAGCCACTGGCGGGGGGGCGGGGGAGAACCTGAAAGCTGCCCTGCATAGAACCAACGTGCTCAGAAGTCAGCCATAGTTTTCTTTGAAAGTTACATCATAACGTAACTGCAAATGCTATTTTTCCCCATTGTCATGTTATACAATGTTACTGCTAATTATTTTCTTTCTAGTGTGCAACTCACCCAGACCTGAAAAATAAAATGATAATGAAGAGACATGAAAATAGTACTTATGGTTCTGAGACATGCTCAAAAGCTTTTCCTTTAATTTTTTAAAGATTTAAAGTTTGAGAACTTCTTTGAGCAATTATGATACACAAATCAATACCAATAGCTTCACACAGATATTCTCCATTTAATTCATCATCCTTTTTAAGTGCCTTACACATAGCTCCTTCGAGGAGCAATAACAACTACAGATGAGAAGCGTGACACAGAACAACGATTCATCTTCCATCATCTCTCCCAACCTGTAACTTACACAATTTCTTCTCATTACAAACTGCAGAAGTTTCAAGAATAGAAGTCCTCTTCACTGGTAATGATGCTTATGGTATCATTAACCCCTTCCTATGCACATCATCCTCTCCAAAAAAGTAGAATATTTAAGGAATTTGTATGCACATGCATTTGCATGAAAACATGCATTACACATACACAACAGCAGAAGTAAAGAAATGGAAAAGACTTAGTATTTTATAAAACTCAGCAACTGTGAAGACGTTTTTTCTTTTAATTCTTCACTATTATCTTGTCTAGACTTGCACATACCAGCCTCACGCCACCTGAGTGTTTTACATTGCTCCACTTTTAAGTAGTTCAAGCTAAAGATGTAAGTCTATCCCTGAGCAAAGAGACTGAGATTGTATCCCTCAGCTCGTACGCACATCCATTGGCGCCTATCTTCACCCAGAAGCTGTGTCAGGTCCCTCTACCTGGAGCAGAAGCCAACTCAAGGAGACCGGGGAGCCCCGGCCTGCCGGACAGTCCCGGCCCGCTCCTCCGCCGGCCCTCAGCCCCGCGCTCCCCTGACCACCTACCCAACGTTTGGCAGCCCGACGATCCCGATCTTCAGGGACGTCCCAAACCTTCCGATGATCGGGTGCGATTTAACCCCGTCGCCTCCCTTTTTCGGGGGCATCTGAAAGCACAGAGCAGGGCACGCTGAAGGCCCTGCGACAGTCCCGGGTCCCGCCGTACACCTTCCACCCCGTTTCCTCCCGGCGAGGGACGCTCCCAGCAGAGCGCCGCGGCCGAGCCGAGGCCTCCGCCTCGAACAGGCCGAGGAGAAACACCCGCCCTCCCCCCGCG
>VXBL01005128.1:1025724-1051329 GCA_013400195.1 Aramus guarauna
CGGAGCGATCGCTCCGCGCCGCCGCCTCTCGCCGCCGCCGCCCTCCCCTCTCTCCCTTAACTCCTCCGAACCCATTCCTGCCTTAACGCGAGGTCTAGGGCTGACGCCATCGAAGGTCGTCATTAAAAAATAGTAAACGAACGTGGCTGGGGTGCGTCGCAATCAAACGTAGTTGCGCTTCCTTCATAAGTTGACAACGCGCGTAGAGGAGCAGCTCGATTAGTGTCAGCGCGCAGGAGCGCACGCGCAAGTTTCGCAAAGACCCTATAATTTAATGTAATTTAAGTGTTTTTCTGTTTCCCTCATCAATAATAAATTGCCATTTTACCTTCTTGGCTCAAAACCCAAGAGCCTCAACACGATAGAGGAGAGGAGCGATGGGAGGTGATGTGGAGGTTTGCCTGCTGTCATGGCAAACACCTAAAGCCTCAGCCGCCCCCGGTTCCTCCCCGGTTCGGTGCCGTGCAGCTCCGGGGCGAGGCCGGCACTGGCGACCGTTGGGCTCCCAAAACCTGCGGGAGGGCTGGCGGCCATGGCAGCGAGCCCTGAGGAGAACGCAGGCCACGCAGAGCTTCATTCTGGAAGAAGCGGTTGCGTGTGCCCCTCTCCATCCCGTGCCCCCCAAAAATCAGGGAGGCACGGAGCCGTGCCCTCTGGAAGAAGTGGTGGAATTGGTCGAAGAAAGGTGATGGGGCAAAAACCTTACCAAACCGGGGCTGCGTGAGGTGCAAAATCAGTCTGAGGAACGCAGGCGGGAAAGCAGCGTCCTCCCAGGGCTCCTCGCCCCCGGAGCGGGACAGGGCCTTCGCTGGCCGGGTTATCTCCAGCCTACGGGTAACAAAGCTCCCTTAGGGTTACCCTTCAAGGCGTCGTGCATCACCCTTCCTCAGAGGGATGGGCATCAGCAGAAGCACTCCGCAGCCCCGAGCGCGGCGCAGTGAGCCAGCGGGGGTTTTGACTGGTGACGCCTCATAAGAGTTACCTCGTCACCTGCCGTCGGGACTCCTAGATACCTTAAAAAGGTGAATATTTGCACTCTTTCTATACAGACAACTGGCATGTGAGGAAAAGTCATGTAATTTCCCAGGCCCAGTGACTCGGAGCTGGAGGCGAGAGCAGAACCCCCAGGACAGTTGCTGCAGATGAGGAGCCCGGTCTCCACCTCCAGAAGAGGAGCGCTCGGCCCCCCTCCGCTGCTGCTGTCCCGCAGAATCCGCCAAAACGGGCACGAGGGAGTAAAAGGAGTCTGCAAGAGTTTACAGTTGTGCTAGAAAAAATTATCTCGACGCAGGGATGCAAAGCCTGATCATTCAGTCTTCAGATGCAAGGCTAGATTTGACCATCAGGTCAGTTCTGGGAAGAAGTGACCAGTTTCAGAAGTCAGCATTTCTAGGAGGTATTGGGTAATACAGCATGTAAATTTAGGGATACACTGACAGTTCTCAGAATAAAGTTGTTGTTTTTTTTTCCACTTGCTATTTCAAACTGTGTTGGGTTTGCATGGCAAGGTTTTGGTAGTGGAGGGGCTACAGGGGTGGCTTCTGTGAGAAGCTGCTAGAAGCTTCCCCTGTGTCTGATAGAGCCAACACCAGCTGGCTCCAANGATTTCTGACCCCTGGGGCCCCAGCCAGGGTCAACCCACCATGCAAACACACAAGTATATAATTTTAACCTATAAACACAATGAAGATAGTTAACCAGCTGTAAGAGTCATGAAGACCACCGATTCCCCTGCATAACATTATTCTGATTATATAATTTGTACAGGAAAAAAAAGATTTTAAATGAATGAGTCAATAATGATTACACCTTATCTGCATTCTGTGTCTCGATCAATTTTTTCTTCTCATAAATCTGTGCTAACACTGTCTTCAGAAACTACCAAGAATGTAAATACTTACATTAGTTGTACGTGCAATTTCCTTTTGTGAGTCTTTTAAAATATTTTCACTGAAAAAGAATTCCTTTTCCATCTAACTTCATCTAAGTTCTGTTAAAAGAATTTGCCAAAAATAAATAAATAAGTCTTCAGCAAGAAAACAACAATTCTCTCAACCTAAATTGGCCCTGTCAAAATATGTGATGCTATTATTTAGGTTGTCCTTCTCTACAGGCTTTTTTAGTGAACGTGAGCTCCAAAAGCTTTCTGAGATGATTACGGCTTGCAAGGAAACTGTGAACAAGAACCTGGACCCTTGTGGAAATAATAACATAAAGGAAAGGGAAATATCAAGGCACAAAGGGTAACGCTGTTCACTGCAAGTAGAGATGTGGGCTCAAATCTCCTGGTCTTCGGTTTCTCAGCCCAACAATCCTGCACCAGGGTGGGAAGCGCCGGAGCGGTGAAATACGCAGCGCCCAGAGAAGTGCCGTGAGCATCCGTGTGCTTCTTGGATTCAAAGGAGCGCTGGTTGGGTGGGCACACTACCAGATTTTTGTCCACGCTCATCTAGATATTTGTAAAGATGGTGTATGGTTAAGAGGAGCCCGTTGTAAACACATTGGGATTTATTTATAATAATTCACCTGGCAACTTAATAAATAATAATCATCTTCTTGAGAAACTGATCTGGAAATAAAATAGAGATTTCAAGAAGAAAAGATGAAACGTTTAGAACCTATGAAAAATTAACTGTAGAACGTTACAGAAGCCAGACCAGGACTCTTCAAAGAATTAAGGACATTTTCTTTAACTCGGGCTCCGCTTCTCTGAACCATTAAAGGCAGGCACCGTCAAGTGTTTGCCTGCTAAGAAAATTGAAGGAGAGAAGGCAGTAAAAACTGTTCTTATAGCATGTCCTATTTTAAGTCCATAAGATAAAATTCTCAAAACTTGAAAAACACCAGAGTGAAGGAGTCAAGGTGAGAGTATCATCAGATTATATATCATCTCTGTCACAATAAAAGGAATATAATCTTGAACATTAAAAAAAAAAAAAACAACCAAAACCACACACGTCTTTTTCTTCTTTTTTCTAAAAAAGGACACTTTTCCTAAGCCTAATTTGGAATTCCACCACATAGAAAAATGGCTGTTAGAACTTATTGTTTTTCAGTGATATGAGATTTTTGCAATAATGTGGCTGAGGAAAAGAATGCTGTATCTGTTCAGAGCTTTTCTGTTAGCATAGTGATAATAATAGTCAGTTCTTGCTGGTACCATGTTTATATGGTCTTTCTACTGTCTTAAAATCTAACACTAGACATTTAAGAGGAAAAAAAAAAAAGATAAGAATACCAACCAACTAATTCAGATTAAAATATAGTTACTTAGCTGTTGAATGAAGCTAATGGATTACTACAACAAATATTCAGAAATATTTAAATTAACCAAAAATATTTATAAATAATAACTGCAGAGGAGCCCCTCCATCCTTCACATCTCTAAATTACAGACTTCAGTAACCAAAATCAGTTTCCTTTTCAGGAATGGAATAAACACGTCTTAGTTTTCCACCCTTCTGAACCTCGAGACAGCCCCGTTTTATCTATACTTGTCCTGAAAGTAGGGTTATGCAGGACTATTTCACAGCAGCAATGAGGGACAGAGTTGCCTAGCTCTATTAATAACACCACAAATTTGTGAAACGCTACTTCTGGGGAGCTTTTCCGCTTACCGAACTTTCTCACCATCCTAACATTTCGTCAGACAATTTTGTTGTCCATCTTCTTAGTGCAGGCATGATAGCTCTCAGAAGCTAAACTTTTTGACTGTTTATCTTCTGAGATAATATTTTATCTCAGAATAATAAATATAAATATTTAAAATAATAAATATTTAACTCTACTGAATATTTGTTTGTGACCAGAAAGTTGGTATTTATCTAGCAACCAGTTAAACTTTTTTTTTTCATCACCAGTTCATAAGCACAATACAGGCATAAGCAGTTTGCTACATGAAGTAAAGGAGACTGTGTGTGTGTATATATATATACATATATTTAAAAAAAAAAAAAAAAAGAATAATAGAGCCTACAATAGGTGTAATTCTGATTTTAGCTATCTGGGAAAACAGCTGAACTCTGGAAGAGAAAAAGAAATTAAGATCCTGACTACTTTTGTTGCTGTACTTCAGTGTGTCTGCATATGGTACAAAAGTCAGTGCTGTGTGTGCAAAAATTTGCAAGTTTGAATAGAATTTTTAAATTTATGCTCTTCATACAACATACTGTAATAATGCCTCCCCCCGCATTAATCTCTGTATCTAATTTACTGTTAGCATGGCCACTTCACTAAATACAAATACAGGATTTTAAAGCATTTCATTCCTTCAGCTAGAAATCATCTCTTGGCAATGAAATCAAAAGCATGTAACATGAGAGTTACAAGTTGCTTTTAGAGTCACGGTTTGCCTTACTTGGTTGAATGTTTCTATCCAAATCTGTCACAATGGTGAAAACCTAATTTTAAACTGTATTTTAAACCATACTAATCTCAACTGTATTAAATTGAAAATGTGTTTTATAAATTTAATGGAAAAAAAAAAAAAACCAAACCAAACAAAACCTAGAGAGCAGTCATCTCAATGTCAACTCTCCAACACAGAAGTACTGCACAAATACAGCTTATTGTACAGCTGGAACACGTGCAGAAGTCAAACAGCCCTGGAGCAACTCTACCTGATTAAAAACAATGTTTAAGGGAGAGTAATAAAACAAACACCTTGTGGTTTGTGCCACCAACATACTCTTTGCTTTTTGCTGCCCAGAACATATATTTACTGCAAAGTCACCGTTAACTGCAAAAATAAATGGTTTTGTGGAACTGAAAGAATAAAGACAGAGCCCCTGATCCTTGCTGTGACCAAGCAATGTTCAGTGCAACCCAGGGGGTGAGAAGAACACAGCTGCTTTTGCACACCACTGCTCCCGAATTGCCTGGGTCCGCGCCACTTGGAGGGAACTGGATGGCTCCCAGTAATAAATACACTTACTGCTAAAAAAAAAAACAAACACAAAACCAACAACAAAAAAACCCAAAAAACCCCACAAAACCCAAACCACTACTCAAGGGCACGGTCTAAACTAAATGGTGTTCACTGAGTTCTGTGAAGTTTAAAGGTAGTCATCACCCAGCTGAACTGTGCTTTAATACAGTATTTGTAATCGTTGTCTTTGGAAGGGTTCAGGAGAGTTTGTTCTTTTAACTGCAGATTCATCCGGTTTCATAGAGGATCCAACCTCGCACTGTTCTTTATATGCTTAAATTCACGCTATACTTTGTGGTTGATATTTACGCATTTGCATGCTTTTTTATTGTGCTAACTACCCTTGTTTTATGAATGGTAACAAGCTGTTAATGATGTCAGTGCTGCTCCAAAGGTGGTCAGGATTGCCGTGGTGGCAAAGAGCATCTCTCACCTCTTTCTGCAATATCCCAGACTTTGGCAGTCTAGAAGCATAAAATGCAGATCAACCTGATCCACCACATATTAATAATATTTCTAGATCGTGAGTCTGGAAATTTCAGCTGAATTTCATATCTTTAACATGGACGATGTCACTAACGGGCATAATGCGGACTGAGATCTTCATAGTGAGAATAGTGAAAGACAGATTCGCTCACAGAGAGAGAGAAAGCCAAGAAGAGAGGGGTACTATCATAGGAGAAATTACCTGGGAATTAATGAAATTTTAGTTCAAAAATGACAGGTCTACTTTGAACTTTTCAGTAGCCTAGTAAAATGACAGTGTAAAAGCAAGTACCAATCTAAAATAAGAATACTTCTATGATTACTACTAATAAAAACAGAGAAAAATGTCTTAAATTGGGACTGATCATGGAGTGGGTGATACTAGGCTTTTTCTAGGCTTCAAAGATGCTAGGACCATTCTAACATGACCACTCTTTTTTTTTTCTCCTGCAAATGAAACCCATGAAATGAAAACATGAAGGACTGTTAGAAAAAAAGAAATGGTAGTGGTCTTAGAAAAAGGTTTAGATTTCATTTTATTTAGTGCTGGGGATGGTAGCACTGAAGAGCGAATAAATTAAGACAGTTGATAGTTGAATAACTAAGTATGAGAAAGGAATATGAGTCTAAAACACTCATTGTGCCTTGAAAGGCATTATTAAACATGGAAGGACATGCGCCAATCTACAAGTAGGGAGACTTCTGTCTCTGAATTGGGGCTATACCTCTATACCTATTAAAAAACAAACCCCAAAAGACCCCACCCAAAGCAGACCAAAACCCCAAACCTGCAAGAATGCTGACTAGGACTAAGCCCACAGAAGAACTCATTCTGGAATCTGCTTTCTACAAATCTTTGGGCATATTCAGCAGCCTGGGAGATACCTGTAAGGAAGAAACTTTAGGGAAATTGTTTGGGTTTTTTCTCCATAACTTGTCTCTAACCTCTAGACTTTGTGTGAGGTGTGAGTTTGAAGTCACAACATAGTTAAAATAATGTAAGATTTGGCATTCAGTCTAGATTTTTTAACTGTGTGCAGTGAAATGTCCATGCAAGAATAGCAGACGCTTGCTAGCTTTCAAAGACATTTCATGTTTCTCCTCGAGGGCACGAAAATGTTTGTGATGTAATATTTTTAAGATAGATTCAATGACTTCATTTCATATATTAAACATAGTACAAAATTGTATTGAGATATCTGGATAATTGAACTCAAAAAAATCCATTCTCAGAGAAAAACCTAATTCTAGGCCTAGCCTAATGCTCACTAAGCTAGTTATTTTCTAGCCTGATAAGATACAGTCTGTTTTGATGGGAGAACAAGGTGAATTACCTAATACCACGTAAGTGCCCTGGTTTCAGTTGGGATACAGTTAATTTTCTTCCCAGTAGCTGGTTTACACGTAGATACTAACAGCAAACTGCTGGTATTGTATTCTTGTGATTATGATAAAAATCCAATCATTACTTCGTAGTAATTCAGCTACTATATTATAAAAATCAAATAAAAAAGCAATTTAAACGTTGGGTGCTATATATATTATTTTTCTTTAATTTCATGGTAGCCTTCTATATTTGTAAGAAGTCACAGCGCAATTAAGCCTCGTTTAAGTGTTCCAGAGAGGACTTCTTAGCTGCTTTGCAACTTTGTCATTCTCTACCTGTAGGAGCCTAGCAGCTCAGCAAAGCTTCACTCAAAACCAGCGTTTTCCCCGTAATTTACTAAAAAGTCATTCCTAACTTTCTATTCCAAACTGCGCAGTGCTCTGCTCCGCGAACGTGGGATTCGCCGCGTTGTGGTTTCGGTAACAACTCGTATCCGCACAGCGTCGGCGGTGCCAGCGTGAACCGAGAGCCCCCAGCAGCTGCGGAGATCCTGGCGGTCCTCGGCTCTCCGGGTCACTGACAGCCACAGTCGCCTCGCAAGCACCGTCACCCCATCGTACCCCAGGCCCTGTTTTCCCAAAGCGGGAACTACGGTCCCATCGGTAATAGGAAGAGGTCACCGCCCTGCCGGTTGCCGGGATGGAGGGTGCAGCAGGACAGAACGGGGCACGCCGGAAGCGTTTGCCGACAACGCCTCTGCGGAGGAGTTTGGGAAAGACAGTGAAACCCTGTTACCAAACACTGAGAAATTACCTATCAAGTGGTACAGTTCTCTATCACCGTGCTAAGAAATCAAACGTGGTCACAGAAATCCTGTTGCTGCACAGTCCTAATATTTTTGTGGATAAAACAAAAATACGACTTAACAGCGTGGATTCTTGGACACAGATTTCGCTAATACTAGTTTCAGAGCCCAAATAAGTTCTGCACAGGGGTTTTCAGCCAGAGTTTAACTACGGGCTGCCGCTATGTAATTCCCGGCCCCTAAAGAAACCCAAGAGCGTGTCCTACCGCAAACAACTATTCACCTGCCAAAGCTAATCTACATCTTTATATACATTTATGCCAACTTTTATACCCCCGTCTCCCTTTTAAACCAAAACTTTGGCTTACAAAGTATTCTTATTCCTCTCAATAGCTTTACTCAGATCCTCACGTCTTTACTACGAGGCCAAAGACAGGTTAGCGCGTTTGCAGCCAGCGCAACGGGAACCCTGAAGCGGAGCAGACCCCCGCTGCCGTGCCCCGGGCAGGCGCCGCAGTAATATCGGTGACCTGCGCTGCGAGGGGAGGGGAAAGCACCTTAATAGTTAAATTTGTTACAGAAGTGAAACGGATCGGTTGATTGTATCTCCACGACACTGAAATTTTGCCTGTCACGAGGAATTTTCATAGGGGAGAGCGATCTTTATCGGGAAAGGTACTCACTCGCTCTGCTCTCTTGCTAAGGGAGATCTTACGACGTTTGACATGCCAGTTACGATTTACAGGACTCCTGACAACATCATCTGAAAAATTACACATTTGTGTTGGGCTTTTTTAGAAATCAGGTTCCTGAAGTGTGACCCCTTGTTTCTAACCATAGGCTACCTGACGAGGAGTGAATACAGTTGTCAGCTAGCGGGGCAGAAATTTTTAATGTCAAGAATCCGAGAACCTCTGAAAGCTGCATAGCCTGTAGTCACGGCTGTCTAATACGAGTGGGCAGCTTAAGTAATTTGGGAAGAAAAGTTGATTTCCTGCCTGCACAGAGCTCTGACTGCCAATCTATATATCTAACATATATTTATTCTTTTTTTCATTTCAAGGTGGGCCATACTATTTCCTCGCACAGGATATGAACTTGCAGTGGAATATATTACTAGGGATTTGAGGTGCCTGGCGCTCTTAGGCTGCTGGGGGGGGAAGGGGGGAAGAAAAAAAATCAGAGACTGGTACCTGAAGATCTGCAAGACCCCTTTAAGACATTTAAAGATCATCTGATTTCAGAAAATACTCTTCTCCTCTTACTTCCCTGAATATCTCATCTCTAAACCGTTGTTTTAAAATAAACATATGTGCTGGTAATTAATATTTCTACAGTTCTTTTTTAAGATTTATGTTGTGATTGTTTATCACATTTCCCATAATAACATCTTTTGTGAATTCTGTTCATTTTTGTGGAGGTCTCGTGATCCAATCTCCAACCTATTTAAAAGAAAATGCTTTGTGTGCCATTTTGTACTCGTGGTCGTTTGGAGTTCTATTTCAGCTTCATTAATATTGATGCAACTTGCCTCTCCACTCATTCCCAGCAGATTCTTTGAAATTAATCTTCAGCATTTGCTGTGATTTGTTTCTGTTTTGTGCTTCATCCCCGAGTCCAGCTCTTCTCTAGTTAATTTTGTTTTCTTTATTTTTATCCACTTGCTATGACTGTTCCGGTACTTGTGCCACTGTGGTGTGTCAGTCCTTTATGGGATCCCTGTTTCGTCTCTGCCTTTCACTGTGATTTTCCGTCATTATGGGCCTCTTGAATAAAAATGTAGCCCTTGTTTCTGACAAAGTCCATGTTCCTTTTCTTTTCTTTCTGTGTGATTTTCCATCATTACAGTTCTTAAATTTCTTGAATAATGATATATACTATGAACAAATGGATGGAGCAGTAATGGCTTCATCAGTGTTTTCTAAAATATATCTGCAGCTTTTAGAGCATACAGCGCTACAGCAGAGTCTGTGCCATGTTTGTCAAAGCATGATTTTAAAAGTGTATTTTGTAGCCTATTGATGACTATGCCATTCTGCATTAATAATTCCCCTTCTTTCTAACATTATCTACTACTCCGGATAGTGGCTCCAAAATGATATTGAAGTTGGGGAGTAAGTATTAGCACCGCACATCTTTGAATAAAATGTTGAAAACATAATCACTTTGTGATGTTTACAGCAACACCACTATGTTGTGGAAATAACAGGATTCTTGTGAGGCCTTTTACATGCAGGATATATTAACAGATCTCAGAATCCTTATTAAAACAAGTCAAGGTTCTAATGTGAAGCAGTGTATCATAATAAACAAGGAATCAGAATAAACGCTTTAAAAAAAATCTATCTGCAAAAGTGTGATAAATGAAAAGTCGTACTTCAGTTGAGTTATGTCAAATACATGATGGAAAGCAAAAGTGTAAAAACATTTAGAGTTAAAATCTCAATGAATAATATCAGTTCACTAATTTGATCAATGGAAGTCTTTAATATGCCATCATGTAAATTGGGGTAAAAATAGGGATTTAAATATTTCCTACCTTATTTGATAGTCCTGGTGCTGTACCTTAGTCCACAACATCCTTTAGCAATTGGTAAGGGGGGAAAAAAAGTGAATTACAAAACTCTAATCAAGTATGTCAATGATATTAGACTCTAGGTTGGGGGGGGTGGGGGGGTGGTTTTGTGATTGTTGGGGTTTTTTGGTTTGTTTTTTTTACATCTTCTGTTAAATGACATCCATTAGTGTTTTATTTTGGATGACAGATGGAAAGCTCAAAGGTCTCAAAGATCTGGAGTGGCTTGCAGAAGTAAACCATTGTTTCCAAAAACATTTCTAACAGTATTTACAATTGGCTACAGTCTTTCCCACCAAAATAAATGGGTCTGTTGGCTTTAATTAAAGAAGGCCTGGTTCCTATGCGCCTTGCTCTCTTCCATTCGCATTGCAAGCTCCACGCTCCCTGAAGTTCTGTAAGGGAGTGAAACGTGCCCCGTGGTGGCTCCGAGCCAGAGGAACAAAGCAGGTTTGGTAGCGGTAACCAGACCGACCAGGAGTCCCGTCGTTGCCAGAAAAGCCCGCAGTGACAAAGCAGGTCCGCGCCCGAGCCGGGTAGCCAAGGAAAAATAGGTTGGTCATTGGATCATGAGGTCATCACGGAAGGTGACAGAGCTAGGGGCAAGCACGCCTACGACCTCACACCTGAGTGCAAACGCAGCTCTCAAGCACGGACGAGCCCCCAGTGAGACTCCCGGCTCGACCCGCAGCCCGGTCCCAGGGCACCGCCCTGTCCCAAGCGCCCAGGCCCCGGGAAGAGCGCAGCACCTTCGGGCTTCACCCCTGCAGGGGCCGGCTCAAGCACCTCTCAGTAACCCGTGCTCCTTATCTTGAGTTTGCCCGAAACATACCGCTGCAAATGTTTATCTACCCCCTTCAGTTTATCTTCCAAAGAACCAGTCACTGCTTAACCGGGTTTGTATCAATGATTTCTTCTCACTACGTTCCCTTATGTCGGTGCCTCAACGACAGCTATTTTGCTGCACTGCCCGTTCAGTGAGAAGCCTGGGGAAGATCGCTAATTTAGGATACGTATCTGCCAAATGATGATCCCGCTCCAATTTTCTTCCCTTGTAGTGTTTTGCGGGTTGGAATGCGTAGGTAGGTGGCCAAGTTTGAATAGCCGTGTTAGGTTAGTTCAGCAATGATGAAGCGTCATTATTTTTGGCTAATGCTAAAGCGTACAGACACATTTGAAACATTTACAGTCTCTAGAAAAGAAATCCACACAGTCATTTACAGGGCTGTGTCCCCCCATTCTAATGGCAAGGTAGAGATTGTTTTGCAGCACAAAGTGGGAGAAAACTTTATAGAACCAGTCACAGTTTTAGCAGTACCTCTGCTTCAATACCCCATTTGTGTCAGTTTGTACCAAATTTTCCTAAGCAGATAGTTGAAAACAATATTCCTGGGTTTTATCTTCCAGGTAAGGGTATTTCTCTTTTTATTTTATCTGGGCTAAGTTACGAAGCCGCTTCTCAAACGCAGGTTTCAGTCCATCATTAAATATTAACTCAAATGATTGCCCTTCTTTCCTTAACCCTTAGACTGGAAACATGCTTGCACAGCCTGAATCTGCAAGTTTCAGTCCTAGTAGTTCTTTGCTTCAGAGAAGTACTGGCAAAACTAGTATTTGACCACTATCCCTATCACTCTCAATACATATTTCAGCCAAAAGGTGACAAAAGTTTTCAAATGTACCTAATTTTCTCTAACTCAGCAGTCAGGGATGAAACTTCATGATGAAGGTCTTGATTTGGTTACACAAAAAAACCAAGAAAACCATGTCTTGGTTTTGAAGTAAAATGCCAATTAAAATACACAGAAGAGAAAAAGGCTCACAGTATAAAAACTTGAAGTTAAAAGTTAAGAAAATAGGCAATTAAGAATTTTGCCTTAATAGCCACTATACTTCAGAACAAAACCAGGGGCTCACGCATTCATTGCTTAAAACTGGTAATCCAGATGACTTCACAGGTGAATCTTAGATAAAATTAGCCATTTTCACAGCAATTATCCGTGATACTTTTCACATTGACTAATGCTTTCTGCACGGTCCCAGCAGAAACACAGGCTACTTTCAAAGGCATTCAACAACCAAGCAAGATTCTGAGTCATTGAAAGTCCAGCCCAAGGCAAACCCCAATGCACTTACCAACTCACAACAGTTTCTCGTAGGAAAGCAGTGATGCTATTCTGCCTGTATCTTCTGTGTTGCCACATGTTAACAGTTCAAAAATACGCAGGAGACCTCCGATCAGCTCACTTTCAATCTCATGGGTCATATGCTGAAGGGAATTAGCCACAGCAACATTCGCTAATTCATCTATCTGCAAGGGAGAGTAAGAACTCTTCTTCATCCTGGCCAAAGGTGATCTCAAGTTTCTCCTGTCATTTCTGGGTTGTTGGTGGGGTTTTTTTTTGGTTTGTTTTGTTTTTTTGTTCAGCACTTGGCATATCACTAGAATTAGATAAGACTGAAGCACCATTTGCCTCAGGATTCTTTTGAGCTTCCCACTTCTCTGGAGAGGCACACTGTCAAGCACAAAGTGCCTCAGGGCAGCATTCAGTCAGGAAAGAGATGAGGGTCTCTGGTGCCAGCATTCATCCCCCTGCTGCAACAACACAAGGAGCTAGATGACCTCCACAGCACCAAAGCTGGAGTTATGTCTGCTCTCAGATCATCATTAGATGTGCTGACCACAAAAATATCTTTAATAGCCAGATTTGGTAAAGCACCCATGTTATTTGTGCAGATCATCTACAAATCTCAGCCACCTCCCCATTCCATACCTGGAAACCTGGATGGCGGAGCAGCCAGAATACAGCACCCACTCCCCAAAGCTCAGAGAGGCATAAAGCAACTAAAAAGCTGAACTGGCCTCTTATCTAGCCTGGTTACACTTAGCACTTGCCTTCTGCCCAGCTGAGAAACATCAAGCTGATTTAGAAACACCCAAGGAAGGACTTTTGGGAAACAGCCAAAGCTCAAGGACTCTTTGGCACTCTCAGGGCTTAGAAAAGAAAGTCTAGAGAGCTTCTCTGGTGTCTCAGGAAGCTGCAAGATGAGTTAAAACCATTAATTGCACAATTACAGGTGATGTTCTGGGGATGAGCTTAATTTCCTAGCCATTTTTCACAGGTTCCTTTAGAAATAATCCAAAGGTCCCAGCAGTCTGTGAATCATAAACACTGTCAGAGTGTGCCCTGACCAAATGTAACTCTTGCATTTACCAAATAAATATTTTCTGGTTTTGCTTTGTGGGTTTTTTTCCTTACTTCAGAGGTCAATTTCATGTCAATATTATCCAGTAGACAACATAGAATTATATACTATGCACTGAGATTGTTTATAAAATAGTTTCAGAAGTGGTTTTACTTTTATTTTCTGTACTGAAGGTCAAATAAAGATGTATGCACTCAATGTTCAACCATCACAGAACTCAAAAATCCCCCAAAGTTGCGGCTGTGACTTGAAATTAATAAGAATGTGTAGCATTTTGAAGGAGAGAAAAAAAGTAAACCAATTACTTCATTTTTTATTTTTGCATCTCTAAGGAGAGCTGATAATTCCCCTTTAAAAATGTCAATGAATTTATAACCATGCCTGGCTGCAGCTACAAGTGGGATGCAGAAGCTGCAGGATGCTGAAGCCACTCCCATGACGTTTAAGCGAGGGTGTACATCAGACCACGAGATTTATAGCAATCCCCGGCTATTAGACACGCTTTTCCCGAAAGTGTGAGTTCCCCTATTAGCTGCTCAGCGGGGGATCCCATTTACCCTGCAAGCTTCTTGAAGTGGTCCGAGGCATGCAAAATGTTTAAATTTTGGGAGAACTACAAAGAGCAGTATCTCCAGAGTACAAAACATGGCCTATTTTTCTAATTGCTCACAAAACAAGACACGTCCAAAGTGACATGGGTACAAATAGCTTAGCTTGAACTTGCCTAGAGCCGGCTCTGTAAATCACACACCCTGAGAAGGATTTGGTTGCGAAGCCTCGTCAGTTAAGTCAACAATCCGTCAGGTGAAAGACTGATGCTCCAGGATCTCACGGACCAGCCTTCTTGGAAAGAAGAAATTCTCACAACAACGAGGCCCTCCGTCCTGGTTTCGGCAGGGATGGAGTTAATTTTCTTCCTAGCAGCTGTTTAGTGCTGTGTTTTGGATTTAGGGTGAGAATAATGTTGATATCACACTGATATTTTAGTTGTTGCCAGGCAGTCGAGGACTTTTCAGCTTCTCATACTGCCCTGCCAAGGAGAAGGCGGTGGGGAGGGGGGAAGAAGCTGGGAGGGGACGCAGCCAGGAGAGCTGACCCCAACTGGCAAAGGGCTATTCCATACCATATGACGTCATGCTTTGTGTGTAACTGGGGGCTGGCCGGGAGGCGGTGTATCTCAGGAACTAGCTGAGCATTGGCTTCGCGTGGTGAGAAATTGTGCTGTGCATCACTTATTTTGCGTTGGGGTGGGTTTTTTTTCCCTTTTCTGCGCTATTAAACTATCTTTATCTCAACCCAGGAGTCTTTTTTTGATTGTTTTTCCCCGATTCTCTCCCCCATCCCACTAACGGGGGGAAGTGAGCAAACGGCTGTGGGGTCATTCCAGCTGCCCACTGGGTTAAACCATGACACCATCTCAGGCTTTGATGAGTCTTCCCATACCTGACGCAGAGCCCACTAGTAAAAAGCTTTTTGTCAGCAACTTCAGTACAGCAGGTTTATACCCCTGTAATTCCTGGAGTCTGCAAGAGTTAAGCATTTTCAAAATACTTGATATCTTAAAGCTTTGAGGTCTTTCTCCCTTTTTGAGTATGTACCATTCAGCATTATTGACTGGAGAAACACCAGCCCACTTAATTTTGAAATGTGAAATTGCGATAGATTGTGAGCTGTGGTAGGTATGTGCATCTACAGACTGGGAATTCACCCAGGGAAAGCACCTGGAAAAAAAATCTCATGATTTAAAAGGCCTTAAACACTGTTTCTACTGGCTACTCACTGAAATGTGTTGGTGCTTAAGAAGCTTGAGAGACTCTCTTTTGTTTAGCTGAGATTTAAGATGCTAATCTAAAGTCTCAAAATCTTGAATCACAAAAATTTGTCACATTCCTGCTTATAAAAATGTTCTGTTAAAATCTTTATTGTAGTATGTCTGTGATGGGGTGAATGAACACTAAAAGAGAAGTTCTGTAATTGATTCTGAAGTTAGATTCCAGTCGTTAGATAATAATTTCGTTAGGTATCAAGGTATTTGATTGTAAGTCTTTTATTTATTATTTGTATTTTGTTTTCACAACATCTAGCTTCAACTCTTCTGAAAGAGATTAAATATCCATTTACCATAGTTGTACACTGCTGAAAGCATGTTCATGCTGTAGCCACTACCCATCACTAATAGCAAACTGTGTTCGGAAGGATCTTCCTCAAACTGATAGATCAAATGTGAAATTGCTCATAAATGCAGGTCATGAGTCTTTTCCATTAGATATATTTCTGTGGTTACATACTACTTCCAGCCATTATAAATGAAAAAAAAAAAGAAAAAAAAGTTGGAATCAATACAAATTACAGGTACACCTCATCTTCTGACAGCGTTACGTCTGGCCAGTTGCAGCATTGCATTGGCATGTTAAATGGCAACTTGCATATTCACAGTGTTAATGTGTTTGCAGCAAATAGCTCATTAGTTTGCATTTTGCTTCCATCATAGAAAAATTTATTTTTAAAAAATCAATGCTTTTGGCTTTTTTTTCCCCCTTTGGCTTGTCCCAAAACAGAACTTAATGTTACAAGTTTTTTTCTGGTTTGGAATTTAAAAGGTGTATATACAAATGAGGTCTAGACGTACGATGCCAGAGTTGGGTAGGTCTTTTCTCCTTTTAATTTAATAAAATAAATACTTGTATGCAAACATCAGATCTCATCCTAGAGCTAATGTATACAGCTAATGTATAATTACTATGAGATTAGATGCGATCCTAATCTAGTCGTAATTAGGGTATAAATGAGGAGGGATTTTCAAGCGAACCCCTCAGTGGAGGCCAGTTCAGTACCTCTTAACGTCAGCTCAAGTCCTTTCACTGCGAAGACTCCAAATACAGCCGTGTTTTACTTCCTTAGGCAGAGGAACGCTTCTTTTTGGCAGAGTAAAGCTTCTTTTATCGGTAAAGTTTCAACATTTGAGAAGACTGCGAAACTATATAGGAATTTAACTATAGTCAAAGGTGCTGAGGCCCGACCCCTGATTTCCGTGTGAGCATTGCTCTTCAAGACAGTTACACGCAACTAATTTCCCTGAGTTTACTTAGTATTATGCGTATATTACTGTCTTAAGAAATCTGGCTGATATCCCCAAAGCGTTCTCTGCTGGGAAGTCGACGTTAACCAGATCCAGGGTGCTGCAGACTCGCACACAGCGCGGACATTTGAAGAACAAAGCGATGGCAGCCAGAACTCCCTGCGCTGCTGAAGGGACATCCTTTCCGACCACAAAGTTAGGGGGAAAGCTCTGGCATAAGTAGAGACAACAGTTTAATATATTCCTAAAGAACAGTTTAATTGGCTTTGTGTAACTATTTCCCTCCTGCTCAGATATTGGTATGCCCCCATTCCTGTTCTCCTAGCCATGTGGAACACATACTCTTCTGCCACATGTTAGATTTCATACTTCATATTATTTAAATACCACGGCACTGTGTGTTATTAATCAAAATCTAAATATTTTGGAGCTGTTTGTTAAACAATTTTCTAGCATCAAAACCTTACAAAATCACAGTCTGAGACACTCAGTTGCCTTGAAGCTCTCTTCAGAGAACACTTCAAAGAGGAAGCCTTTTGTAGAGGTCACTTAACGATATTCAACCCTATAAATGCAATGAAACTTTTTTGTTGTTGTTTTAAAAGTTAGGATCAAAAAAATGTTAAAATAGTTAAGTTCCATTATGAGATTCGTCTTATAACTTTTGACATGCGTAAGCTATAAAGCATGGCTATTATTAATTTCAGAAATAGTTTTGGGTACCCACACTGAATTAAACTATCAGTTGATGTAATTACTAAGCAAGATTACAGACCATGCTGAGAAGTTCAGATAGTGCCCGTTTCACAAGCGCCCTCGTAGTTATGAGTCCTAGAGCAGCCTGCAACGGCTGGTCACACCGGCGCACGGTGTGAAAGCGCTTTTTGTTGAAAGCCTGTCTTCTCAATCCGAGCTGCAGCAGAGCGGTGTGAATGCAGGAGATTTTAGTTGTTAATAAAGTTAATACAGCTCATTAACGGTTTTTATATGCACATACATACAACCGATGCGGAGCATAAAAAAGAGCGTGTAGCACCCGTCACTTGATTTCAAAACCGCGGATTCGTTGCCCGTATGAAATGGTCTCAGACTGAGTAACCTCACTGCAGCAAAAAAAAAATCTAGTGGACAGTTGTGTGGATGAACATGCTTAACATTATCAATCAAATTGCAGGCATCTGTAGTACCACTTTCACCTTTCTGTATCAAGTGATGTGCGATCAAGGAGTCTTAGATCGACCCCGACACAGCTCTGTTGCTAAATCAGAAAGAGAGAAAGTCTAATGCTGGACCTGCTGCATTCTTAAAAGTGGAATTAGCATCCTTAACAGTGGAAATAGAGCAACGTGTGTACGCTTTTAAATACACTGAAATGTGGGGGAAATTAATTTACTTACAGAAATATTTTCAGCTACACATTAGGAAAAAAAATCTGAACTACACAGGAGAACAATTGCTATCTATTCTGAATTTTAAATAGAGCGACAGGATTTGTGGTGCTGTTTTCAACACTGCTGTTTTCAGGTTCGCTGAAATGTTTGATACCATCACAAACTAAACAGAAGATTTGATCTTATGGCAGTACTCTCACCGAAGCCTTGTGACCAGATAACCACTTCATTTTATAATGTCATTTACACTTGTGCAAATCTGCAATATCCTCTCTGGAATTAATTTAAACTACCTTGTGAATGCTGACTTTTTACTTTGAAAGATTTTTGAATATTCTTTTTAGGTAGTACAAAGAAAACATGGGCACACATGCATACATGGACGTACACACTTGCACACCTTCCCTAGAAAAGTAGCATGCCAGTATTGGCTGGCTAGCTGCTAGGCTTTTTCATCCAGGTAATCAACACAGAAATAACACGTAGTTAAATTTTCTCCTCCTCTGAGAAATTTTAGATAACAACATTGAAGTAATTCATGGAACCTTTTCTTATTCTGTGCAAACTGCTTAAAAAAAAATATCAAATTACTTACATTAAAACATGGTTCTTGCTGATTATAAAATTATATAAAGCTGATTATAAAATAAGCCTTGCAAAAATAAAGAAACAAGACGGTATTAGCAGATAAATTATTAAATATAGTAAGGCGGACATGTTTGCCACTGTCAAGTGTGTGGAGGGCCTGGAAAAGCGATTATTTCTTAGTCATACAAATTACCTGAATCCAAAATAAAATTGCCAGTGTTTCTGGGGCAGCGTCGATGTTTAAAGTGGATTCCCTTTCTTTCGCTTTTCCCAATTGCTTTTATAAGTAACTTTTGTTTGATTGTGACAAACCACTCTCATCTACAGCATTTACCTTAAGAGTTTAGCAAAACATGTACTGTAGAATAGGGAAAAATACACTGGCCTCCTAAAGGATTTGTCCCTCCTTTCGTCCTCCTGCTCCTTTTTTTTTTTTCTTTTGCTTTTTTGGTGGTTTTTTTGTTTTGTTTTGTTGTTGTTGTTGTTTTTATATATATGTCTCTAAGGTCTCTCTCAGTATTTGGTACGCTATCGCTATGTTACAGGAGAATCTTTACAGTTTGGTCTTGATCTAGTTTTTTCAAGTGTGGGGGATGTTCTGCTGACAGGTATCAAGCGCCTTGTCTCCTGGCAAATGATCGGTTCTGAATCCCATCCTAACTGATATTTGCTCTTTGGAGATGGAAAAAAAAAAAACCCACAACATGTTTTATAAAGCTCAAATTGGCCTTATCAAACAAAACATCTGCTAGATTTGTGAATGACTTGTGACAGCAGGAGACATCAGCACTGGCCTCCCCCATAGAAGTCACTGCAGTTAATGGAAGCTATTATGGAAGAATTCTGGCAAGAATATTTTTTTTTTTCCCAAACAGCTAAAAAAAAAATTAAAAGAAAAATATGTTATGTTGTTATGGTAACAGCTATTTGAAAAATACTGTAACAAAAGGCAATCGAATATCAAACTACCAAGCTGCTAGTTTGACTGTTTGGTTTTCTTTTTAAGCAGTTTATTTACAGAGGTCCCCTCCCTCTTCCTTATGCAGCCACAAGCATGAGCGTGCACGCACAGGTAAGACACCATCTGCAAAGTCTGCCTTTGTAGCATTTTGCTCTTGGAGCTGCGACACTCCAGGTACCCCAGATTTTTCCACATCGCTAGAACATCCACTGTTCCATGGGCCGAGTCCCTCCATCACGTGGCAATAAACCCACATTTCGTAGCATTCCCAGTCTGCGCTTTTGGCCCGAAGAGGTGTTCCCGCACTCCCGTTGCTCCGCGGGACACGGCTAGTCCCGGTGCGGGTACCACAGCTGCTCCCTGCGGAAGGGCAGTGTCGCGTCTCTGCGGGCTGGGCTTCGGGACCTGCCCAGCTGCTGGGAAAACAGGCTTCCAAAACAGGCTCAGGAGTTAAAGCAGAATGCAGCAACAAAGCTTTCCAAAGCCCGCAACTGTATTTGGCACTTCACAATTTTTCACAGAATTCCCTCTGAGTGAGCACAAGTTTCTACGTGCACTAACTTCAACGTCTGTCTTTGAAGAGGAGCATGCAGTCCTCACTCAGGTAAAGCTTCTCTTGGAGTTAGCGCATAACGACTTGGGTAATGACCGAAAGGTCTGGCTGCTTGATTTTACATCCTGACGTATGCGCAGTAATAACATGACAGAGCTGGAGGAGACTGCCACCTCTTCCTCTTAGACCTGTGCTTTCAGCCGTCGTGCTCACAAAAAGCCAGACAAACAGCACGCATGTTTGTGGTACTTGTCTCAGGCTGACCAAACCTAGGAGCTTTGCAAAATTTCCTCCGAACTGCTTGATGGGCGATCAAGTTACACTGCCGAAGTATTGCACAGGAGTTGTGAGCATCCTATTTCTTAATACGGAGATGAGATTTTTAGAAATGTGAAGCCTGCGTTTTGTTTCCCTGCTTTCAGTCCCTCTGAGGTGTTTAACGGTCTGCGTTTACAGAGAGTCCCGTTTCAATGAGAGTAACTCACATGGTTTATCTAACAGGATTACAGGCGGGGGGTGGGGGGTGAGCGAGATAGATGTTGGCTTCTAGTTGTTTTGCTGTAACTGGGAATTTTGTAGTCGTGTTGCTTTCTAAATAGACAAATGTTTGTTAGTGTCAACACTGAAAATTAGTCACGTTCGTGTGCAATAAAAGCCATGAGAAATATTAGAGAGCAAAAATCCACAACAGCTTATTTTGCATCACTTTGCAAAAGAGAAAGCGAGCTATCTGTTCTCTGCCACCATCCAAAGGCAGCAACAATGTGCTACATAGGTCCTACTGACACTCATATGGGACTGCGTTTGGAAACCGAATGCAAATGGCAGTATTTTCTAAGCCGCCCAAAAATCCCTTGAACATTTCAGACATTCCAGTCAAAGCGATTCTTTAATGTGGGACCTACTTACCACATTTGTTTTACATTAGAAAATGCTGTATAGGTTGTTTACATTTGGAAAAGTCAGTGGAGAGAGATTTCTGTAAGTGTTCTGAAAGAAAGATTGCAGCGTTACTGTAACAAGGACAATTATGGACAGACACAGGTAATAGCTGTTTAGAAAATGTTAGGAGCATTACTGTGGATAATAGACATCCTTTTCTTGGCATTGCCCTTGCCCAAGTTTCATTTTCCATCGGTGTTGTCCGCCTAGATTGCTTAAGACAGCAGTAGTCTTCTCATTTACATTAAGGTAACAAAAAGTTGACTGCGGGATTGTCCCAGACGGAGTTCATCTGTACAAAGGTCTGAAACTGTGAGGGAATACCTAAAATGTCAGGCGTGTCCAGTATCTAGTGCTGCTGCAAATTATCACCTCTTCCAGGTCAGAAAGGCCAAAATAATTTCCAGCTCTATTTTTCTAAAAGCCATTTTCATTTAATCTGTCCTTTACAAATGGTAAATTTAATGAGAACTTCAGGAATAATTCAAAGTAAAATTAAGAAAAAACCTTGATATGTACGTATTCAATTCAAACGTATTTTAGTAAGCAACAACCTGGCCACTATTGAAATAGTTCTCAAGTACTATTGAAATAATAGGTACGTTCGCAAAGGAAACCTGCTTTCTTTTAGAGTGACTGTATGCATTATTTCAGCTTCTTCTGATAATAGCACATTTAATACCAAGGCCAAGATGCAATCAATCTTTTTTGTTGGAAGAAGGTGTTATATTGTACCCGCGTGCTTATATTCACCTAGCGGTTTCAATCCGCTGACGTTCGGCAGGGCTGCCGCTTGCCCGGCCCCCGCTGTATTCCTCTTGCCCGCTTGGCGGGGCGGGGGGAGCGAGGGAGGTGAGAGTGGGCCCGGGGAGAAGGAAGAGGTCTGTCTCTAAAGAGACACCGAATTAGACTGGAGTGAATAGTTGACGTCCTCTGTAATTATACACACATTGAACTCTTTACAGTTGACTTAAGTTACTTGGAACTGCATTGGTGTGGCCCTCCATATTGATTAAAAGCAGCATCTATTTACCTTAACAATAAATGTGGAGATTAGTAAAAGTTCACTTGATCACAATAAGAAGACTGATAATTAAAGGGCGATGCAACCCAGATGGAATGTAAGTGCCTGAAGCAGCGTGTTAGGAAGCACAGGCTGCTTTTGTACAAGAGGGTGTACACGTGTAGGTTAAGGCTTGCAAGCCCTTCAAGTAGACAGTTTTTGTAGAGATACTCAAAGTAGAGGAAGGCCAGAACCTGTCCTGAGAAGGCTGGCCCAGCAATTCTCCTGGGCAAAGTGACAGATACAAAGCTCTGGAAAAGGAAGAAGACTTTAAAGCACGATGTGACTAAACGGACAATCTCTACAAAACCTTTGACAGAGGCCTCCACATCTTTCATTCTTCTGTCACATCTCCTCTATGAGAAAGAACAGGTTTAAAGTGAGCAGGACACACTGCTGATTCTAGGAGTTAAGCTCTCGATGGTGTAGGGTCTATAAGAAAGAGAAGAACTGGGTTTAGAAAGTGACAGACTCAATAGAAACGCTTCTTCTCTCATTATGGGATCTCCTATAGGGAAGGGGGAGGACAGTCATATTCCTGTTGCATCCATCATTCGGTTTACATGGTAGACATTGTGTTTTACTAACCCCTTTTTATCAAGAAAGCAAGCAGCTGATAACTAGAAAAGCAAGTCAACAGTCTCAGTCCCATATGGACAACTTGGGAAATCAGATTCTGAAGTGGCTGTATCTGCGCTTTGTAACAAAAGAGTCCTATCTCTTGATAGGATTTGACACCCATCCCTTGTTTCTTCTCTTTGTACCAATGTCGATGCACTGTGTGCTTACCTCCTCGCAGAAAATGACGTGATAAAAGGGTGACTTTTGACAGCCATTGCAGTGATTTCCAGAGACCATAATGTAGAAAATAGTAGACCAGATTGTTACTGAAACACAAACTATAATTGGGATCTTAAATTAATAACATTCTCCCTCATTTATCTCAAAATAAATTTCCAGCTAAACTAAGACTTACAAATGTTTTGGGTTTTTTTTCTAACAAACACTGTCACCAGTTACGCTGGTCCCATCAAAGTCCCATTTTAAAGAATGGCTTAGTTAGTTCACACGTTTGTGCTTTTCTCTCGGCAGTTTTAATTTGGAACACCGTTTACCACCAAGCCAAAGATTCATTCAGCCACTTTGTAGCTATAGAGAAGACAGTAATTTTGCAGTGCTAAGTAGCAAGGTGATTAAGGTTAACAAAAGGGTAAGGAAAATGCGAGAAGCAGAGGCCGGCCATTGAATGAATGGCAAAGCATGGTCCCGTTCCTTGCCACCTGAATGAATCTCTGCACCCCTAACAAACTGTCGGCAAGCGCAAAGCCACCAGCCTCTCCCAGCCCCTCACTTTGGGGCTGCCAGGAGCTGGGAGGAATTTCCCAGGCGTGAGAAGTTTCCTGCGTCTTCTGAAAGGAGACAAATGCAGACAGACCCAAGGCCTACAGGGCGGCTGCTCTAGCTTTGACAGCAGCCGGTATTTTGTAATTTCTTCGTTGTAGAATGGTTAGAGGAATTATCTGTAGTGAAGAAGGCTGCGCGTACCCCCACCCCAAATCGCCCAGCACGTCCCAGCCCGCTCTCTGCTCCAGAGCTGCCTTGGAGCTTCCAGAGCTCGTGGTTCCGTGTCCCCGGTGTCATTAAAAGGCTACAAAAAGCTACCCAGCCACTTTGTTAAACACACTGCTTTCCTCCTTACCTTGCACATGCACAGCAGAGTAGGGGCTTGTTTAGGAAGCAGTCAGGAATCTCTTTGTTTCCCTCTTTCAGGTACAAGGTGAATTAATCTGTTTGGAAACCAGCAAATCCACCCTTCCCCTCTCCCCCCACCCCCGTACGCCTGAATTTTTCCAGCCTACGTCTCTTGACAATAAAGACAGATAAAGCTCGGATACCCTTCCAGACGAAGGAATCGAGCCTGTTTCTTTGCGTGTAAGTTTTCTAAATAAATCGCNTGTAACGTCAATCACCCTGCCCTATTAGGCTCCCGCATATCTCTATCTGCAGATAGACAGCTTGCTTAATCGCAACCAACACTCTGAGTCATGCCTGGCTAAAAAATGTGATCTAAGCAAGCCGGGACGGGATCGGAAGCGGGATACGGGGCAGAACGGCGGGGCCAGGAGTGCTGGGCTNGTTAGAGGAATTATCTGTAGTGAAGAAGGCTGCGCGTACCCCCACCCCAAATCGCCCAGCACGTCCCAGCCCGCTCTCTGCTCCAGAGCTGCCTTGGAGCTTCCAGAGCTCGTGGTTCCGTGTCCCCGGTGTCATTAAAAGGCTACAAAAAGCTACCCAGCCACTTTGTTAAACACACTGCTTTCCTCCTTACCTTGCACATGCACAGCAGAGTAGGGGCTTGTTTAGGAAGCAGTCAGGAATCTCTTTGTTTCCCTCTTTCAGGTACAAGGTGAATTAATCTGTTTGGAAACCAGCAAATCCACCCTTCCCCTCTCCCCCCACCCCCGTACGCCTGAATTTTTCCAGCCTACGTCTCTTGACAATAAAGACAGATAAAGCTCGGATACCCTTCCAGACGAAGGAATCGAGCCTGTTTCTTTGCGTGTAAGTTTTCTAAATAAATCGCTTTTGTTGTTTAAAGCTGTGATGAATGGAGACACAGGGCCAGGTTGGTCGCTGGAACAGTACAATGGATGTAAGAAGGTTTTTTTTCTTTGCCATATAAATCATTCACATTGTTTAAGGTACATTGATCAATCTAATGGCTTGTAATAGGCTCCTAATTGCCACTAGGAAAGTACTGCAAGCTTGCATTTGAACGTGAAATGGTTCATGATCTGAGCTGAAATTCACCTTAAGCCTGAGCTCCAGTAATTACAGAACACAGAAGGAGCACAATGAACGNCGGCCCCGGCCGGCCCCGCCGGGAGAAGCCGGGGAGCGGGGCGGGCAGGGACGAGCCGGGCGGGCAGGGACCCGCCGGGGCGGGACCGCCGCCGGGAGATTGCCAAGCTACCGGCTGTGGCCAGTGCTCCTCCGCTTAAAACACAGACCTAATTACCAAGTCATCAGAGCTTCTTTAATAGACTTGTGTGAAAAGGTGGTTTTACGCTCTGTAAGCGTGGGTCCAACCGTTTGCTAATTAAACTCCTTCTATTTAGAAACACCTTCATTTTGAGAGAGCTTTATGAACGCTAGCACTGGCTGAATTTCAAACCTGCTGCGGTCTGAGCTTGTCGTGTCTAACCTACATATCACAACAGCACCGGAAAGCGTGTGAACCAAGAGAGAAAATCCGCGTACAATGTTCCTCGCAGAATGTTCCTCAGACTTTCCTACCAAGGCAGAAAACAAATCTATGATGCTGTTGAATAATCTTCCAATAATTGTAGTAATTAAAATCATCATACAGTCTGCAGTCACCTTCCTTCCTTTGACACCAGTCTTCCCTGGAATTGTTAACGTGTCTTCGGCTGAGATAAACAGAACAAGGGAGGTTTAAAATACATGGTCCAAATAAATTTAGCGCAGGAGGAATTAGTTCCACAGACACGTTTTTGACTGCGCTCAGTAGACGAGAGGATTTCCAAAACTACCGTGCAGGGTTTTTTTTTTTTTTTTAAACGCAGGGTAATACGGGTCGCCCTGTTACTCCTAAATAGTGTCACCTTAAAGATCGAGGAAGAGATGAAAGCCCGGAGGGATGCTCCACCTCGGGGCTCTGTGTGCAGGGGGCAGGGGGC